>PVKC010025778.1:0-16358 GCA_004027635.1 Crocidura indochinensis
GTAGATCAATGTCAGAGCAGCGGTAGGGTCTTCCCTGGTAGAAGATTGCTTCCAGGTGTTGTTGTAAAAAACCTTGGGTGCTTCATAGATAGCTTTCCTGGTTTAGGGGTGAATGGAGAATGTAGAGGCCTGTGCAGGTCATTATGCCAATGTTCAGGGTGTAAGGTCCCATTGCACTACAAGATTTGAGAGTTCCAATCTCTATTAGATAAGAATTTATTTGAGTGTAGGTATTTCCCATTTTAATATGTCTATGCAAGCAAGGAACAATGACACATGACTTTATAGGCCCATATGGGGGATGCAGGAACATGTAGAAAACTCCCCATGACGTGCTTAAACTGAGGGACTCTTCCACCAAATATTTCTTATTGAAAAGTTCACAAAGAGAAGAAAAGATAAAAAGTGGGGAAAATCTTCACTGTTTACGAGAATATTTAGTAAGATTTAGCTGTCAAAGAAAATAGATATAAAATATTCAAAGCCATACGTGTACATTTTATGTCTTTTGATATAGTTGGGGTTTGTTAAATCCAGTGAAACACATTGGTGTGTGATTAGGAATATGGAGAACAGAAGTTAAAAAGGGTAAATGGGTGGTACTGAAGGTTGAGGGGATAGAGTTGAAAAGTGAAAATCAGCTTTACAGGGGTGTGCGAAAGGGCAGAATAACAGATGGACATTCTACATATACAAAACATAACTTAAGGATGGGATATATTATTAACATATACTGTACGCGTGGGGGGGGGCCCACACGGTTTTGAGTATGTAGACTAGTAAGATATTGCCAGAGACTGCCTTAGAAAAAATGAGCAGCTCTCAACACCCCCAAATTTGGACCCATCTGAAGGCCGGGGGGACAGGAGAGGGTGCAGCTGGGGGCCTACCAAGGTTTCCAGCCTGCCCAAGCAAGGGAGAAAGTCTTCGACATTGGGGCCACCCCAGGCCCCATGCCAGGTAGAGCCAGGCTCAGGATCAAAATACAATTCAGTAGAGAACCAGAAGTCAGGATCTACCCGCCCTCCTCCCTGAGCCCTCACACCCTGAACAGGGGCAAGGGCGGGGAAAACTTGAGATTCCCTCCCAGAGGGGCCACCTAACACCCATCTTTTCTGGCTGCCTGGGTCGCCACCCCAGGAGGCCCTGGAGACCCTGGAGGCAGGGGGGGCAGGAGAGTGTGCAACTGGGGGCCTACCAAGATTCCCAGCCTGCCCACTTGCTTACATCTTAACTTGCATCTTACATTTTAACTCTGCTATTGACTATGACTTTATCCACATGTTTGTTATATACTGCATATCCTACATTGAAGTGTATTTATCTATTCTACTTTGTTGTGAGTTATTAATTACCTATGATGTGGGTTCTTGTAAAAAGTTTTCTCAGTATCTATTGATATGATTGTAAGATTTTTATTCTTCTTTAGTTAATAGTGTGTATCACATTAATAGAGATGTATATGTTAAGCCATCCTTAGATTATGTAATAAATCCAATTTGGTTAGATAGGCAGTTTTTAAATATATATTTTTTTTGGAGGTTGAGGTAACACTCAGTATTCAGCATTTCTGGTTCTATGCTCAGGAATCACTCCTGGCAGTATTTGGTCATGGGGGTGGGATAGGGAGGATAGTGAGTGGAGTAGGTAGTGGGGTGGGGTAGAGAGGATGCTGAACTAGGAATCTTAGTGGAACAACTGTACATAGGCGAGTGCTTTAATGTCTGCACTATCTCTTTAGCCCCTTGATATTTTTTAAAATAATATCTTTATTTAAGCATCACTATTACAACATGCTGTAGTTGGATTTCAGTTATAAAAAAAGAACACCTCCTCCTTCACCAGAGCTACATTCCCACCACTAATACTCCTCATCTCCCTCCTCGCCCAACTCCTGCCTGTATTTGAGACAGGCATTCTATTTCTCTCATTCACTACCATTGTCATGATAGTTGTCAGTGTAGTTATTTCTCCAACTGAACTCACCACTCTTTGTGGTAAGCTTCATATTTTGTTTGTTTGCTTGTTTTTCTTTTCATATGTTTTAGAATTCAGTTTACTAAGATTTTGTGGAGGATTTTTGTATGAGAAGTATTAGTTTTTAGTGGTTTTGTGTGTGTGTGTGTGTGTGTGTGTGTGTGTAGGATGCATTTACCATCGGTATCAGTATTATTTTGTCTTATAACACTAGAAAAAGTCTTGTTTTTTCAAATATTGGCTGTGCTTCATAAGGATAGGTAATTGTCTTTGGGAGTTTGATATATTGCAATAGTAAAGTCATCTAGAGTTTTGTTTTGGGAAGTTTTTTGGTCTCTCAATGTCTCAGTTTCTTTGCTTATAACCATCTGGTCAGGTTTTCTTTCCCTCTTGACTCAGTTGGGGAGGTTGTCTGAGTTTAAAAAAATGCGTCTTTTTCTCTTACCTTCTCTAATCTAGTGGTATAAAGTTGTCCAAATCTCTAATGATGTTTTAAATTTCCGTAGTATCTTTTGTAACGTCCCTTTCATTTCTGATCCTACTTATTAAGGTTTTTTTTCTTTTTCTTTTTGTGAAAAAACCCTCACTAAGGGTTTGCTGTCTAATTTATTCTTTCATAAAACAAACTTTTGGTTTTATCAATACTTTGTTTTTTATTTATATTTTATATCTGCTATATTTTTTCTATTTTTTCTTATTTTTTTGATTTTTAAATGTTGCTCTTTTTCTAATCCTTTAAGGTGTATAGTTAGAAGTTTCTTTGAGTGTTTTATTGTACATCACTTAAATCTATATACTATGAAATTTCCACTTAATACTGCTTTTCCTGGGTCCCATATGTTCTAATAGCTCATGTCTTCATTCTTATTTTTTTCCAGAAACTCTTTAATATCATTTTAAATTATTCATAGGTCATGTTATTGTAGTAGCAGCAATTGCTTCTCTAGATATTTGAATTTCCTTCAGTTTTCTTTTATGGTCAATTTCAAAATCTTTATAGCATTGCTATTGTATTTTGTTTGATACTAATTGTATTTTGTACTTTTTTTTGTATTTTGTTCGATACTAATTGTATTTTGTATTTTTTGTTTGATACTACTTGTATTTTGTTTGATACTAATCTTTATGAGTTTATTGACACTTGTTTTGTGTCTCTGTACATGGGCTATTCTGGGTAATGTTTTATGTTTTTGACACATTTTGATAGAAAATTCTATAGATATCTATTAAGTTCAGATCTTTCAATTCCTCATTTAGGACTTAATTTTCTTGTTGATTTTCTTATGGTTGATGAGTCCATGGTAAGTATTTTTAATTGTTAAGTCTTTTTTAATTCTATTGTGTTAGTAATATCTATTCAGACTTGTTAGGAGATACTTTAAGTATTTTGATGCTCCATCGTTTGGTGTAGCTGGTGAATTTAAATCTTCTTAATATAATTATCACTAATCATTATTTTATTCCTGTATTTTATACATCATTTTAATTCCTGAATTCTTGTACAGTTCTTTTCCTTTATTGTCTACAATTTCTATCCTTTCCCTTCTTCTTTTTGTTTTTGGACCATACCCAGTGGTAGTCAGAGAATGTTCCTGGCTCTGTGCTCAGGGATCATTCCTGGACTGTATGGAGGAATCATACATGGTGCTAGAAGTGAATCTGGGTTAGCTGTTCTAACCCCGGTAGAATTATCATCTAATCTTTTATTTTGGATTTACTTATCATTGACTCACAAATGGTTCTCATGAGAAACAGAAGAGTACAAATTCTTTTTCTTTTTCTTTTTTTCTTTTTGGTTTTTGGGTCACATCCAGCAGTGCTCAAGGATTACTCCTGGCTTTATGCTCAGAAATCGCTCCTGGAAGGCACAGGGGACAATATGGGATGCCGGGATTTGAATCACTGTCCTTCTGCATGCAAGGCAAATGCCTTACCTCCATGCTATATCTCTGTCCCCTAGGCACTATTTCTTAATTTTTTCTACCATTCTATGCCTTTTTTTTGGGGGGGGTGAATTCAGGATATTTACCTTTATTAAAATTATTGACACAATAAAATAACTTATCGCTATTTTTTCTATATGATTTTTGGCCAACTTTTTAGTTTTTCTTGGTTTCCTTACTGTTCTTTTGACTTCTCACATTGTACTTTGTTTTGTTGTTGTTGGTGGTTTTTTGTTTGTTTGTTTGTTTTTGGGTCACACCGAGTGATGCTCAGGCATTACTCCTGACTATGTGCTCAGAAATCACTCTTGGCTTGGAGGACCCTATGGGACTCCAGGGGATCAAATCGCGGTCCATCCTAGGCTAGCGTGGGCAAAGCAGATGCCTTACCGCTTGCACCACCACTCCGGTCCTCAACTTATACTTTGATACCTACCTTTTGTGTGGCAATTATGTTCCACTTGCTCTTTATTTCTTCTAAGTAATTTGTTTTGAAGTTTCCATAGTGTTCTAAGTTTATAGCCTATTTTATATTTTAATAAGTTTGAGTTTATTTGAAGAGATCCTAATAATAGAATCCTTTTTTCCTTTAACTGTTGTTTGAAAAGGTTTTTAAAATCACTTCTTCAAATCTGAATGATATCCTAGTTGTATAGATTGCTTTTGATTGGAGGTCATTTCTGTTCAACACTTTAAATATGTCGTTCCATTGCCTTCTGGTCTGTAGAGTTTTAATTGAGAATTCTGCAGTAAATTTTATGGGAGGTTCTTTTATCTGTGGTTCAGCTTTTCTTTTGTAGCTTTTCAGATTCTATATCTGTCTTTGATTTTTTCATTTTAATATCTATATGCCATATTGTACATTTATTTTGGCTAATTTGTTTGGCACATTTGTTGCTTCCTGGATCTGGGTGTTTGTCTCTTTCTCAATTTGGGGAAGTTCTTGACTATTATATCCTTAAATATTAAATATAAGTCCTTTTTTATTTATCACCTTCTGAAACACCTTGTTATCTGCTTGATGTTATCTTATAATACTCTTATTTTTTATTATTTCTTTTCAGTAGTGGGAATTGGATCTAGTTAATATGAATGCAATTGATACACTTAACCACTTTGCCATATTGGCCAAACCTTGGCCATGTCAAGAATTCTATGTTTTTATATTGAGTTAATGATGCTTTTTTCTGCTTGTAATTAAGTTTACTGGTTCAAATGTTGGTGTCTATAATTCTACTGTTAATAATCTTATTTTTAGTTCATTTGCTGTGTTCTGTAGCTCAGTGTATCTGTTTGTATTTTTCTCTTAACTCTTTATTTTTGTTGAAAGTCTATTCCATCCGTTTCCTCACTCTTTGAGCACCATCAAGAACATCTGCTTTCAAGGCTTTTATCAGGGAGTTAAAAATTGTCAGATGTATTTGGATTTTGTCCTCATCCTTTAGTGTTGGTGATGAACATCTAATTTTTAAATGATGTGTAAATGTTACACAAGGCCTATTTAAGGGTAATAGAGCAGACATTAGTCATGACTGGGGTTCTCAATTGTAAATTCCAAATAGTGACTATGGCTTTGATCTTGTAGTCACAAACCTTGCAGTAGTCACAAAACTAAGATTTGGTAGGTCTAAATAGCAATGCAGGTTCATAGTTGCTGGTACTCAGGAAAAACTATAGTGGGGAATTCAATAGAGTTTTCTTACCCATTGAACATTGGTGGTCACAACAACCTCGTATCAGCTGTAGTAACCATGAGCAGACTTGAGAAGTTACCAGATTTGTAGGTGGAAGCACGTGATAGCAACTCTGTGTCAAAGTAAAGAGGTTGCAAGAATTTTGCAAGTTCCATGGCACTAACTTTGCATAGTTTTTGAAGAAAACCAAGTGTTGAAAATTGTGGCTGCTCAGATATCTCTGTGTACCAAACTTAGGTAGACAAAGGTGACAAATAGGAGTTTGAAGTCATGAATGCTATCAAAGCTTTTGGTAAAGTTTCCATTCTTATTCTCTTCCATAAATTTAGAAGAGATCTCAGATGTTAGGAAAACAAACTTCCTGAGTATTATATTTTGGAGGGTGTGACAACTTCTTTCGGGGGGTGGTGGTGGTGACTAATTTGTAGGTTCTAACTAGGTCAACATGAACTTTAAGGCACTTTTGAATTTGAGAAAAACCAGAAGTTTCTACATGGACATTATTAACTAGTAAAAATAGCACAGTAGACTCCTTAATTCTGGCTTCCTTACTCGATTATCATACTAAAAAATATACCCAATGATATTTTTCCTTCCATTTTCTATACATCAATCTATAATTATTGTGTATTTCTAAATGGATCATGCTTGCCATTCTCCCTCACAAGTATGTATGAATCTACTGAACAGTACTAAAATATGTATAATCCAATATGTCCCTTTATCTTGGCTGGCCATAAAACCAGACCTTCTACTTCCTCTCTTTAAAGTACATTTTCTAGATCATCCTAATGGACCTTTTTTCCAAATGTAGTTGTTTCACTTCCAATAAAATTTCAGTTGTTCTTGTGCATTCCGTAGTGCTTAGGGTCGCTTGTCTCTCATGTTTGAATAAATGTCAGAGGAAAACTAGGTTTCAAGATGATCAGTGTTTAGACACTTAGGTGCACCAAGACTTCAAATTTGAACAAACTTAGATGGCAAACAGGGGCACATGACCAGTGTCCAAAGGATACCAAATTTGTAAGGCCTGCATGTGGGTTAACCTATGAAATAAGTTTGAATATTCATAGGAGTACCTATGCACTAAGCTCCATTGAGTTTATGTGACAGGGATCAGGATCTGTGTTCATGAGTGCTTTGGGCACTTGTGTACAAAGGATGAGCAATCTCAGAGGGTCAACTAGTTATTAGTGTTCAGTTATAAGAGTCTGGTGATGACTGTGTACCAAGTTCAAAGACTTGGCAAAAGAAGGATGCTAATTGAAGGATCTATACCATTAGTGTCTATTTGGATACCTGAAATGGCACAGTCTGGGGAACCTATGTGGGATAAGCTTGACAGGAAGTCATATGTTTCTATTCCAAGAGCAGACTGAAAGGGAGCACAGCAGATTGAGTCCTCTTTGCTAACTGATGATGTTTGGGAAGGTCTACCAGTGTTTTTCTAGTTTAGGGATGCTGTTTGCTTGCTGGCTTTCACATATGGATTTCTGGAAGGGCTAAATCACTTTGCTAGGATTAACCAAGTGTATTTCAGTTCCTAATTATCTCAGCGATTGCTTTTGGATAGGTTTATTTTCCCTAAAGAATTTTCCCACAGGGCCTGTTACTAAGAAAATTAATTTAATGCAGTCAACCAGCAAAGGTTAGAGAAGTCAATAAGTCTTACCTGCTGGTGACATGTATGGCAACTGAAATAAAAAAAAAAGATTCTGTGAGCCCCATTGTGAGAGGTCTGGCTTGGTGCTCTTCATCAGGTATCTTTCATGGCAAGAATGTACCTTTTGTCTTAGTCTATCTGGGATTTCTTATTCTATTTTTTTTGTCAGAATTTTAGACTTATTTCTGGAAATAGTTCAAGTTCTAGGGTAGATTTTGCAGTGACAGCAGGAGGACACAAATATAGTTTCTTCTATTTGGTTATCTTGAGACCTGAGCTATATATATATATATATATATATATATATATATATATATATATATATATATATATATATATATATTTATAGCAGTTTGGATGTGCCTTGCAGGCAGCAGATGTGAGTTCAATCCCACGTAGTCCCCTGAACACTGCCAGGAGTAATTACTGAATGCAGAACCAGAGTAACTTCTGAGCATCGCTGCACGTGGCCAAAACAAAAAGAAAAATAACCAACCAACCAACCAACAAAAAAAAACCTATTTGGTCATCTTAGCCTCACTCCTCTGCAGAGCCTTTTTAAAATAATGACCTATTCATATTTCAGAAAACATCCATTCAGTTATTTTAAATTCAAATAAGATATTCTTACAGATAAATAAGTACCTTACTTTCTATGTATTAAGTGGAGGAAAGAGACAAAGACTAGACTTGTTTGAAATAACTTTAGTCGCACATACACAAGTTTACAATAAGTTGTGAACTTGTTGCAACAAGCAGGTCTGAAGATCTAGGGAATTACAGAGCCTATTTTTGGCTATGATGCCTTTTCAAAAAACAGTTGGCTGTTCATCTTAGTAACAGCAGGGGGCATGGTTTCTTTTCTAATTTTCCCCCAAGTGGAACTATTGACATCAATTGAACTTTCACTTTCTGTTGCTTTTTACCTTTTATAATGTTTGATATGCAGTTTTGTAAATTATTTGAATGGTTTGCATTCACAAGGTTGAAAAATCAAAGATCTTGGCACTGTTTGAAAAATTATCAAGACATATGGGCTTAAAATTAAGATAGATGAAACCTCAGTTAGCAAATTTCCTATTTAATTTGGAAAGCATTAGGTAAAGTAGATGTCTACAGTAAAGTGACCAAAAGTAGTGAGTATGCTACATTAGATTACTTTTTACAGATTAGTAGATTATGGATATAGTATCTTATTTTGAGGTCTGTTAAGATCGATATAATGGTTTATTTTTTTGCTGCTGACTTTGTACTGCTTTGTCTTGCAATTTGACATTTTTGGTACTTAGTAGGCATTGCATAACACTTTTGCTGCCATTTATGTTAGTAGCTAACCTATGTTTCCTTGTCTGATATATGCAATAGTAGCTGATTAAGACTGGGGCTCTAGTGACAGTCCATCCAATAATTGGGAAGTTGAATTCTGGGGAAATCTGGGGGTGGGTCCTGTACATAAACACAGTCTTATATCTTCACTGTGTTCTTCTGCTTTTTATTCTCAAAATCACTGGTCCTACACTCATTGTGTCTGTGCCATGTCTGTGCCATATCTCAGTGGTCAGTAGCACAAATGGAAGGTGAATAACATTATTTATTCAGCTGGTCTTTAGCTTTTATGTGGAAAATATGTTTGAAATTTTAATGATAATATCAACTACCTTTTATTATGTGCTAAGTACTTTGCAGATGTTATTTACTTAAATTCATAAAAAAAAAACCTGTGAATGAGACACTATTATTGTCTCATCTTGATAGAGTCATCTAAACTTTAAACTAATAATTAGGAAGGTCAGTATTGCATCCTATTTTTAATTATAGCCTGCCATTGCCCCTCAGGTAATCTATAACTGATGCGTTTAAATGTTAGGCAGATTGTCAGAAATATAAAATATAAATATTTTTCTCCCTAGAAATAGATCATGTATATTTGGATATTATGTCATTAACCCAAAAGTAAATAGTAAAAATTACTAATTATTCTTTATTTTGTTTCTAGTTGAAAAATTAAAGATATTAAGTGTTAAATACATAACAAAATTTCTTATTCTGAAACTGGTTCCTTATAATATATGCCTTTCTCAGTTATTAGAAACAGACATTCTAAGAATTTAAATTTTAGACAAACTTTAACTCTATATTATATTTAAGAGACCAGAATAAATTAAGAACATTTTAAACCTTATGTTCATTGAGAATAACTTTTGGGGAAAGATTTGGTTCAGTTTTGAAATAGTGCCACGAAGGCTCTTAAGAACATTTAATACTGGAAATCTCATCCTTACTGAGAATGTCTTCACGTTATGCCAGTATCTTACTACTTTCAAGATAGGTCTTTTCTGGCTCTAGTCAAATGTGTCCTCCTCCTGTTTTTCCAAGTGCCTCCCATGGAAATTCTTGAAAAATAAAGCAACATTTCAACCCACACTTTAATGAGTGCACTGGAATCCCTATCCCTTAGATATCTCAGTAGTGACTCATAGAATTGTCTAGCCCTCGCTTTCCTAACATTTTCCATTTACTCGAAAAGATTTCTTCATCTTTTACTGCTCAAAAGTGCTTTCCATATCTTCCAGTTGAGAAACTAGAATGAAATAAGACCTATAGTTTTACATTTGAGTGTACTATTTGAGCTTTTTAATGCGGCCCTAGTGATCTGCTGTTTGGCAGAAGAACTATCTGAAAATGGACAGTTAGGGCACATCCAAGAGCTGCTTGACTATAATTTACTAAATGCAATGCCAACCTCTGCAATCTGACTCACCGGTGCCATTTAGTGCTCTCTTCTGTCTTCAGAGGCAATTGTTTGACCACGTTTAAGTTTCTATGGAGGCAGCCTGAGGTCATTCTGAAATATTTATGCCTCAGCTGGCCATGCATGGTCACCACAGAAAGATTCTTTGCTTATATTTAATAAAAATATTCAGTAAGAAAAATAACTCTGTTTTATCCAAGGAATTTTTCTAAGTATATAGATTTATTTGAAAATCATTCTCAGTTCTTTTTAAAGTCACTATTCCTATTCAGTCTCAAATTATGTTTTTACACTGTGCCTGATTAGAGAAAGGGAACTAATAGAGACATCTTTTCTGGTGGAGGGCACCTCTGAACAATGCTCAGGGGTTACTTTTGACTCCTTTTTCTAAAATTCCTTCTTATTGGTACTCAGGGGCAACATGTGGGATGCCAGGGATTGGACCTACATCTGCCCTGTGCAAAGCACCCTCCCCCCTACTGGCTATACAATCGTTCTGGCCACTACTAAGGGTATCTTAATGCACCATAGATCATTCTAGTGCCAAGATGATAATCATATGTGAACATAGTTCTTAAAGTCAGCTATTTTACCTCAACTTTTCTTTTTTTCTGTCTGTATAATGAAAATATCATTATTTGCCTGACCTATCTTGTACTCTTTTGTGAATGCCAAATGAAATAATCACCATGAACTATTGAAGTGTAAAACTATCTGAACCTCTGAGGTACCTTTCACATTTTATTTACTTTCTTTAGATGTGTAGATCTAGAATTAAAGCACTGCCGTGTCCAGACTTCAACATTTTTCCCCCTAGGTGGCCTACAGGTCTCAGAGGTGATACTTTTTTTTTAAAAGTTACTTTATTTAAACTCTATAGTTACGAGGTAATTCATAATACAGTGATAATATTGCTTTTTTCCATAGTTGCAAGTTTGTTCATGATTGAGTTTGTCATACAATGTCCAACATCTTTTGCCAGTGTTTTCTGCCACCAATGTTCCCAACTTCTCTACTGCCTTTTCCTTTGACCTCTCCCCTGTGGCAGACATTTTTCTTCTTCTCTTCTTCCTCTTCTCCCTCTTCTCCCTCCCTCCCTCCCCCTCCCCTTCCTTCTGGCTTGGGGGACCATATGGGAGGTTCATCCTGAGTCAGCTGTGTGCAAAGCAAACGCCTTATCGCCCCAGCCCCTATTTCTTTTCTTATTTTCCTTTTAGGCACTGTGGTTTGCAATATTATTACTGAAAAGGTATCGTGTATGTCTCTTTTCAGCACCCAGTTCTTGTACAGAACGATCATGTCCAATTATCATTGTTATTGTGGTCCCTTCTCTCCCCAAACTGCACCCCTCTCTACAGGCTATTTGTACCAAGCTTCCTACCATGAGTCATTTTGGTCCTCATATCTTAGAGGTGATTTTTGACTGTGGCTCAATATAAGGACGTTGTAGGTTTAAGTCATGCAATACTGGGCATTACCTTCACCACCCTGGTACTGCTCAGAATCCTTAGGATTGTACCCCTGCAGCTATCTCTGACTCACACATCTGACTTTTAATAAGTAAACAGAGCTGTAATTAGTGAGGGAAATTTGACAATTTAAGAAGTGGTGCCTTTGAGAAGTCAAGTTGCTCACATTCAAGGGTTAGTAAGCATCCAAATATTTCATTCTGCCATGCTCTATCTTTTAACTTTTCTCCCTCCCTGAGGGATATCAATAGCTCCAGAGAAATTTCTTGGCCCTCAATCTTTTTTTTTTTTTTTTTTTTTTTTGGTTTTTGGGTCACACCCGGCAGTGCTCAGGGGTTGCTCCTGGCTCCAAGCTCAGAAATTGCTCCTGGCAGGCACGAGGGACCATATGGGGCACTGGGATTCGAACCGATGACCTTTTGCATGAAAGGCAAACGCCTTACCTCCATGCTAGCTCCCGGGCCCCATCCTCATTCTTTTTTCTTACTCTTCTGTTTACTCCTGTGTTCCTCATCCTTTCTCACAGATACACACAAACAAAAATGCTTTGCTATCACAAAGCATACTAGAGGAAATAGATACAAGTATATTAGAGGCAAATTTAGAGTTGTCTATATGATTGTTTAAGGAAAAGAAAATTTACAAAAGACAAGGAGAAAATAAAATAAAAGGCAATGCCCCTCCACCACAAATTGTTGTTTTAAAGCAATAATTTGTTGTATACAAAATGCTATCTTTGACTGCTATTTTAAACAAATATTGGTCATTTTAGCATTCAAATATTAAAAATGAAATTACAATATTTTGAACATGCAAATATTAGAAATAGAATTAAAAGACTTTTGTGTTCCAAGTAAGTGATTGATTTCTTGACGTAAAAAAAAAAAGACTGTGGGGTTATATAAAAACTCTGGTTCAGTATGCATAAAATCTCCTTATTTTAAAGGAGATAATAATGAATTAATATAGATGATAAATAATTAGCATACTTTTAGTCATCGTCTCATAAATTTTTTATGCAGGTTGTTGGGATCTGATTTCTGAACAAGGAGATCGCCATTTTGTAAAGGCCACATGGCAGGTTTCTCAGATTCTTAGTAGGGAGAGAAGACGTTTTGTAAAAGCCCACTTTGTGTAAGCCACATGCTAGGTCTCCACCAGCCTATATCCATAGACACTGCCTAAGTTACCTGGCCATAACAGGTAGCCTATCAGGGAAGGACATGGGAGCTGTATAAAGACACTAGACAATAGTCAATCATTTTAAGGATCATCAGAAAGCTGGAACCTTCCTATCCTTTTCCTATGTAATCTTTCTCAGGATCTTGGGAGGGACTCATCTCCTTTGGGAGGTGACCCTAGCTGACCAGTGTGGGGTCTTGTTGGCAATGGATTAAAGTATTAAACTTTATTCCAGTTGTGCAGTCTTATCCTTCTACTCTGGACCTGAGCACTGGTCAGCACAAATGTATCTTCAACATGGCATATTTATTTGAATGATAAGCTTCAAATATCTTGTCATTAATGGTGAGAACAGAAATATCAGAATAGGCTAGGAAATGGTTATACTATTGTTAACATGAAAGTAAATTTTCCTGTCGGTGTGTTCTTGAAAAGTCTATGAAATATTTGCATATGAATTTGGAAAATTAAAAGTTAGAATTTATTGTGAGGTTTTAGTACATGGATCCACCATACCTCTCTGAATGTCCACACTTCTCCTTTACCCATGAACAATGTCACTCATCCTGTCCCTGGAGCTGGCTTGTCCCTTGTATGACTTCCCATTTATGTCCCACGTGGCATGCTGGATTCCAATGCATGAAGACCAGGTCCTGTCCCTGCATTACTTACTCTCTCTGTCTCTCTCATGTACCCTTGTCTTTCTGCTCTGAAATGTTGTTCCTGGCCTTTCTGGACTGGACTCCAACAGGTTCCTGAAGTCTTGCTTCCTTAGTCTCCAGTTTACTGCTATGGGTAAGATCCCTATGCTCTGTGCCTATTCCCGGGTCTCTTTCAATAATACCCCAGTAGTGTTGTCCTGTACAGGCTATTCTAGTATCTGACCACCACCAGAGAATACTGTGCTGAAAATATGTCACAAACTAAATATGTTATCCATCTGGGTGCTAGAGGGCCCTACCTGATCCTGCAGTGTGGTTGGTCAGAGGCAGAGAGCAGAGCTTGGGGATGGAAGAAAGTCGAGGGGTGGGGAGGGAAACAGACAGAGGTGGGACAGAGTGGTGGGCAGAGAGAGGAGAGAAGAGAGAGAAGTTGGATATCTGCCATTCCATTATCTATCTTGATGGGCAACCTGTTCAGTGGAAGAAATTTAGAGTGACCCACTAAATTTGCCTAGTATTCATCATGACCTATCACTATGATTTAGGGACCAAAGGTTTAACTCCAACTTAACTCTTTGTGATTTATTGGGGTCTTATTGCTTGGAGCCTTACTCAATAAAGTTACTTTGAAGTTGAGGCTTTCAATAGTGGTCAACCATCTGCCTCTATAGAAATGGGGCTCTTGCCAGAGGGAAGGACTTCAAAGGACCGATTTCTGAAGTGATATACATCAGTTTTGCTTACAATCTTTTGGCCAGAAAATCACATGCTCCATCTAACTAAAAGAATACCGTAAAGCATTATGGATCATGTGCTGGTCTAGAGGGAACTAGAGCCAAATTTATTTGCCAAACATTTCTGATAATAACTATGACAAATGAGTACAAGTTTTGAGAAAATTCAGATCCGGGGAAATATATTTTTAGGGGTCAGTCCTGAGCATTATTGGACCCAGCACTGAAACAATATCAGGCCCAGTTGGCTTAGTATTACTGGGAGGGGCACCCAAGCTGAGCAGTGGGGAACCCTATTCCAAACCCCTAACAACCACACACAGACATCTCAAAAAGAGTTTGACTAATAATTGTTGTGAAAATTGTACCATGTCCGAGTCCTGTGCTAACTGATTTCTTTGTGTCAATTCCTATGTTAAATGATTTCCTTGTATTTCATGTAAATAACACAAGAGCCTATCAGGGAGTTATATTGTTATGTTTATTTTTAAGAGTAGGGAAAGAGATAAGTGATTGCCAAAGGAAACAGGGGCAGTGAGTTTTCCCTGATCTTAGAGGCAGAAAGATTTATTATGCTTTTTCACTTCTAAAAAAATTTCCAAACTTGTCAAGATTTAGATTTAATTTTATCTGTGTCAAGATTTAATTTGATGGGCATATATATATATATATATATATATATATATATATATATATATATATATATGTATGTATATTACTCCTGACAGATTTTTATTTCAGTCTTTCATTTCTCAAGAAAAGGAGTCTCATAAAGAAATACCAACCGATTGACTAAAGAAGTATATCCTGAGGGTGCTGGAAAAGTGCCACTGATTCTACAGATTCTGGTTTCAGCTAGTTAGGATAAACCGTACTATTTTTTTGTAGCATGTGTTTTAATACATCTTTCTAGATTAATTGTGAATGTGGTTCATATTAGAGAGCAACTCTGGATTTTTGTAATTTTTGAATTTTCTAAATAATTGTTAGTTTTTTTTTAATTGTTAGTTTTTTAAAAATAAACATTCATTTCAAAAGCAATTCTAATTTACTTTCAGAAAAGTTGTGGAGATAGTTGGTTTCAAATAGCTCCAATTAATTTCCTACATAATTTCTATCTGGCATTATTTAATTTCGCATGGCATACTAAAGAAACATTATTGTTGAATTAGTACTTTATTCATTTAATTTTTACTCAGTCTGTTTCAAGGACCTATTTAGAACAACACATTACATAGAGTCCATGTGTCATTAAGTTACTGTAAAGGGCATATTTTTTTAAATTTTTATTTTGACCAAAGTGGATTAAAAATATTTCACAGTGATATTTTAGGCACATAGCGATATTGAATCAGGGCCATTCCCATCATCAATCTTGTCCTCCCTCCACCCCTGTTCCCAGAATGCATCCCATATCCTCCTCTATTATCCCCCAGGCTGCTAGTATAAGTGGTCCCCTCTGTGTTTAGCTTGTTGTAGATTGGGTATCTATTCTGTTGTTGCTGGCTTTAGAGTTGGTGTTTAAGTCTGATCATTTTTTTTTCTAGTTAATGGTCATATGACTGTTTGGTCTTGGTACCCTTGATTATTTCCCCCTCAATTTGTGAGGCAGAAGAAGATGGTTACATTTATGTTGTTCTGTTTGAAGGAATAAAGAAAAAAAATAAAATGGGGCAAAAATCAAACAAGCATAAAATGGGAGGAATTCTTCTAGAGGCTATAAATATCAATTTAAGAGAAGAAAGGGAAAAAGGAAAAAAAATACAACAATACAAACAAAAAACTCGAAAAGCACCACAGCAATAAAGACAACAACCACAAAACAACCATGGTCCTCAAATAAAAGCAAAACAAAGCACACAACACACACACACAAAATCCATGGAAAAAAAAGCAAAAACAGAAACAACAATAACAAAACCAAAAAAAATTAATTTGTGCTTTCTTTCTTTCTTTTTTTTTTTTTTTTTTTGCATAGTCACAGTAAATATTGGGGGAAATTAGAAAGGAATTCCCTTGGCCTAAGAGATACAGGGTTTCTCCGCCCTTGAAGTAGACTGTCCTGGGAATAGCTACAGGCTACGTACATGTTCTTTAACTCTCCCCTAGGAAGCTTTCCGCTCCATCATGGATGATAAAATCAAGCCTCTGTAGCTAGAGATCTTGGTATTTGCACAAGTCAAAGGATAGTGCCTAGGATGGAGTCTTTCTTTACAATTCTAGAAGTTCTGTTCCATCACTGCTGTTTTTTTTGTTTTTTTTTTTTGTTTTTTTTTTTTTTT
>PVKC010025779.1:0-16269 GCA_004027635.1 Crocidura indochinensis
ATATATATAAGTTTCAAAATGTATTCATGCAGATGTATTAAATTGATATTTATATATAGAATATTGCAATCTAGTCTAGAGCAATGAGACTAGGAAAACAGAGCTGATTGTAGGAAGTAATGTAAACAAATAGGTAAATTATTGGTTAGTTCACAGTAAATACAGCAAAATACAAGCTCTGTCTATTCTTGAATTTAGTACTTGAAAACTTCTGGCCTCTCTTTGAGAAAAAAATAAGGATGTTACCCTTTATTGTTATCACATACTAGATATTTTCTAACCTAGGGTTCTAGGACTTTAGGTTAAAGAACTCAAGAAGCTTCTATTCATAACTCCTTTGGCTATAGATTTGAACTCAAATTTTTGTTTTATCCTAATTGGAACAATTAAATTTGTCCATACAGAGTCTAAATATATAGGTTCCAAATGCCATGGACCCATTTTTTAGAAAAAAATGAGATCAGATATGAATGAGAAATGAGAATATAATTAATGCAAAATAAAAAATAATTCATATATATATAATACCACCATGCCCCATTATCTTGGCTTGAGTGCATACTGCTTTGAATAAAGATAATTAAATTATTTTTGCTTCTACAATGTGATTGGGTTTCTAATTAGGTTTTTAAGATGTTGACCAGTAGGAACCAATGACAAGGATAATATATATATTTGGTTTTTGGGTCACACCCGGCAGTGCTCAGGGGTTACTCCTGGCTCCATGCTCAGAAATTGCTCCTGGCAGGCACGGGGACCATATGGGGCACCGGGATTTGAACCAATGACCTTTTGCATGAAAGGCAAACGCCTTACCTCCATGCTGTCTCCCGGGCCCCAAGGATAATATATTAAGAAGGTCACCATAATATTAAGAAGGCTCATAATTTGGAGTAGGAATAATTTAAATAAGATACTTAAAAATTAATTTGTGTCTACTAATTTTTAATTTTAAAGTAATGTATGTGTCTACTACTTTTTAATGGATAATTTAATATTGTGATAAAAAGACTGGATTTTGTTATCTTTCTCTGAAGAGAGTTTTATTCTAGTAGGACATCAAATTACTGGAAGTTCATCCCAGGTAATATTTGATTTATCTGGTTTGTGACTTTAGTTTTGGGATATGGTTCTTGTGGGATTTTAATGAGCTGTCTGTCAAATATGTTTAACTTTAAATTTCAAACTCTGTCTTTCCAGTTCTGGGTGGCTGTTTAACTCTCTGCTCAAGAATGCCAGTCATGGAGCCAGAGTAACTGCACACTGAGGGTAGGGTATTTGCTTTGCATGTGGCTGACCTGGATTTGATCCCAGTATCTCATATGGTCTTCCAAGCCTGTCCTGGGTCAGCCACATGCAAGGCAAACACCCTACCACTATGCTACCACTCGGGCCCAGGAATAGTTTCTGAGTACAGAGCCAGGAGTAATCCCGGAATGCCACGAGTTAGTGGCCCTAAAAACAAAAACAAACAAAACAAACAAATAAACAAAAGTCAATCTAACTTGTTTCCCTCAAGCTGCTTGGAGTTGCTCATAAAGCACAAAAGTGTGAGAGTGAAGACAATGATTTGAAAGAAATGTATTTTCAAGATTTGGGGTTCTTCTTTTGTGACTCCTTTGCTAGGATTGATCCTTGCTGTTCCAGTAACTCCAAACACTAATCTCTGAAGCAGGAGTCCAAGGAGATCACTGGTTTTTATTTAAATTCTAGCCCCAAGCATTCTACATACTGGGTAGCTTAGTTAATAGAAAAGACAACTGGTATCGCTCTCCTAGTGCAGAATGCTTTGTGTGTGTGGTTATTTTTTTGTTTTGTTTTTATTTATTTTTTAAAGTTTCCTATACCCTCTAGCCTCTAGTTTCTGCTTATTTATTCATTTTCCATAACATAAAATTTTTTTGTGAAGAATCTTATAATATCTTTATAGGCCTACAGGAGCATTAATCAAATATAAGCCATTCTATTATGAGTGGAAATAAAAATGCCAGGCCAGATTGCTGAACTTAACCTGTTGCAGAAAACTTACAGTAAACTGATTTCACATTAAAGGTTTCCCAAACTTACTCTTAACCATCAGCTATTAAATTCTCCATGGAACTAATGCAGCCTGAAGTAATTGTGTGGGCTGTTGATAATTACCTGGGGAAAGTCAAGAGAATTGATGTAGGGCACAAGATGGAAGGGATAGAAAATCAAGGATTGGTCAGAAAATGCCCCCAATTTAGTAGAAGATTGCAGAATGAGATGCTGCAGCATTCTAAAGCCCTTAAATATAATACTCCAAGGTCAAGACAATCCAAAGTAGCAGCATCTGCAGTAAATCTGATGTTTCTGACAAGTGATGCCTGAAGGCTCAGAGGCAAGAATGTGTATTAGAAGAGAAAGTTATATTGGAAATTCGTTATAGTCAAGGGAGTAAAATTATGTTCTATTTTCTTTTGGCATCTGAGGTTTTCTTACATGTTTCCTGTAAGTGTTAGATTTTGATGTCCCATATGAAGTTGGCAAATCGAAATTCACAGCAATGGAAGGTAGGTGTTTAATAAGTGCTTTTCAAGTCTGGACAAATTTGTGAAGCTTTAGAAATATGAAAGAAAAGCAGGCAACAAATCAAACCTTGGATTAAATCTGGCGGTTGCAGAAAGCATATATAAAAGTATTAATGTTAAAATTTTTAGAGGAAGAAAAATTTTGTTTTGCACTTGAAGAAGTTGAAACCCAAATAAGAAATACCACAACTTGTGGACAAGGAAAGAAGAAACTATGACAAAAAGAGGAAGAGAAGTTTTCATTTTGTTTTTGCATTGTATTTCTCATTCTAAGCCAAAAACCTGTAGGACCCTAAGAATTTAGAATATGGTATAATTGATGATTATGTGTGTGTGAAGATGATTTTTATGGAAACTTAAGATATGAGGGGTTAAAAAGCAAGGAAGAAAGTTCTGAAGAGAGAACACAGGCGGAGTCAGCAGAAGGTGTCAGAGGCGCACTGGTGAGTAGAGGCTTTGGCAGGGCAGGCGGTGCCCAAGGCCTTGTGAAAGCTTAGCTGCCTGAGTCCGCCATGGGTCGGCGGCTCCAAAGTTCGGGACCGGAGACCCAGAGACAGAGGTCATTAGCAGAATTCCCGTGCGTATTCACGAGCCATGGTTCCATGTTTTATGACGAAGTGGGATTCTATAAGGAGACAATTTTCACCAAGAACTGGCAGAAGCGGACCAAGCTGAGGCGAGTGCATAAGCACTGGATTCCTCAGGGCTTATGCACTGGATTCCTCAGGGCTTATGCACTGGATTCCTCAGGGCGACCCTGAAGTTGGAGATGCCGCATCAAGGTGGATTTCCCGGTGATCCTCTATGAAGTAAGAACCTAGTGGGTAGTAGGAATGAGATTCCCCTACTATCAACAGGAAAAACCCACTGAGGATCCTAAGCTGGGGCTACAACCCTATATAAATTCCACTGCCTGGAACCCTCAGCTATGAATGGTATGGCCCTGCACGTTGGTTGGGTGTTGGCACATGTGCAGACAAGAAGTGGCTGATGGAATTACCAGCTCACCTTCCCCAGTAATCCTTGCAAGGGGCATGGCAGTGCTGGTGAAAAATACCTGGTCCCTGAGCCTTTGTCTCACCTACTTTCTTCCAAACTTGCCTAGGCTCTATCCCTGCTAGGAACTAACAACACTTTACAAGCAAGGTCTGCCAACTTCCAGCCTCTGGGCTGTGGGAGCTATACACAGTGTGAACTTCTTTTCCCTTACCCATTTGTCAGAACTTTTCAGCCATTTGGTACCTCAATTCCTCCTGTGTTGGACAGATGTTGGAGGCAGTTCAAGCCTGATTGTGCCTGTCCCACCTCCAGTTGTACATCCAGATGGATAGTGTAAGTGGCTGTAAGAGGAGTAGACACTGTTATGTTTTCTTACCACCCAGGACAGGGCTGTGGGTGTCTGTTCCTATGGAGCACTGCCCTGTCACATCTACTCTGACCTACTTTGCATCAAGTCTCCCCACCCAACCGAAAAGAGGGCTGCATAATTGGCAGGAGATCCTCTACCACCCTGTGATGAGGGAAAGCATCCTAGAGTTGATGTCAGTTACATTGAGAAGCCCACAACACTTGCCCTCCAGTCTCTTTTCCCCTCCTTCAGGATGTCAAAGAAAAGTTTTGCAGTCCCTGGGTAAGGATAGCAAAAGAACAAGCATTCAAGGAATGCATCAAATGTGAAAATTTGTAAATAGTCTAGTCCATAATGTTGCTGGGGTAGTCTGATTTCTACATTGAAAAAACTTATTTTTTAAAAATAATATCTTTAGGGCCCGGGAGATAGCATGGAGGTAAGGCATTTGCCTTTCATGCAAAAGGTCTTCGGTTCGAATCCTGGTGCCCCATATGGTCCCCCGTGCCTGCCAGGAGCAATTTCTGAGCATGGAGCCAGGAGTAACCCCTGAGCACTGCCAGGTGTGACCCAAAAACCAAAAAAAAAATAATAATAATATCTTTATTTAAACACTGTGATTACAAAAATGATTGTAGTTTGGTTTCAGTCATAAACAGAATACCCCCTTTCACAAGTGCAACATTCCCATCACCAATGCCCCCACTCCCCACCCCCCAACTCCTGTATTGGAGTCATGCTTTCTACTTCCCTCACATATTGCCATTGTTATGATAGTTCTCAGTATAGTTATTTCTCTAACTGCACTCACCACTCTGTGGTGAGCTTTATATCATGAGCCTGTCCTTCCGGCCCTCACTTCTGAGAATTATTTAAATAATGTCTTTTATTTTTCTTAAAATTTTTTTTAAAATTTCCTTATTGTGCAAGCTCTGTGCTTTGTGAGTGTGGGAAATGGCTTGGGGAGATTTACTTTCAGTCTAGGTAGGCTGTTGTGGTGTATGTTGTTTTAATAAAATGATTTGTAGATCCTGGAGGAAAAAAAAGAGAGCAAGAGAGAACACAGGCTTCACCAGAGTGGGAAAAACAAAAATAGAGATAAGCAAGTAAGATATATGTTTGAGGGAGATCATGGATTTTAATAGCAAGCATGCTAGCTAGTTTGAATATTTCTATCCAAATAACATTTTATAAAAACAACTCCAATGTGTAGATGTTCTTGTATTGCTCAAATATATGAAATAATGATCGTTAAATTATAATATCTGTAGAAGTTTTTAATATTCTAGGACTTGTACATGAGGAATGGGAAAAGGGACTATTTCATCGAAGCACTCAGCACAATAGCTAAGATTTGGAATCAACCTATGTGTCTAATAACAAAAGAGAGGATCATGAAGATGTACATGTACAATGAAATACCACAGATTTGTAAGGAATTATGAAATCATGGAATTTGTTGCAACATTGAGGAAACTGGAAGATATTATGTTAAATAAAGTAAGCCAGAAAAAGAAGGATAAATACAGGATGATATCACTTATATATGGTATTTAGAATAACTTCACTAAGAAATACAATGGTCTAAATGTGAGTTTCTTAAACACTCTTGGCCTCAGAGTATAATGAGGAGAAGGAAAGAAAGTGAATGAAGGAGGAGAAACACAAATATAAAAGGAAGAGGCCAAGTGGTCTCAGGTGCTTTGGAGATAAAAGTTTTTTTTTAAAAAGGACAGAACTAAATATCCAAGCCAAAGTCAACAACAGTGGAATCAAGAGACCCAAACATCAACAATCTAAGCTGTAAATGGGCCTGTTATATTGGCAGGTTGGGATGTGTGTGTGTCAAAGGATGGTGGTATGAGATACACTTTGGAACATGGTAGAGGGAAATCAATACTGGTGATGGGATTGGCCCTGATTCATTGTATCTGAAACCCAATTATGAAGGACTTTGTAAATCACAATAGTTTCAGTAAATAAAATTAAAAAAAGGGAAAGTGGAAGCAACAAACCTTATGGGGATCCTGAATCAATGATGCTAGATCTGTTACAATAACAACCCAGAAGTCCACTGTCCAGAGCCTACAGGAGGTAGGGCCAGTAAAACCAGGTAATCCTTCCCCAAGTCTATGACATTAAGTGACATCCACAGAAATTTTGACAAAATTTTAATTAAAAGATACAGGATTCTGTTGAGAAATATTCAAAGACCATAGTGTCTCATTTTTTTCATCATCACAATTGTAGCCTATAACTATTTCTAGCTTCTTAGGGATTACAGATGTGCCCATAGATGTTCCCCTTCTTCTAACTCAAAGGTCATTGGTGTAGTTGTGACCTCCCACCTGCTGTTCTAGCTCTAGAACTGGGAAACATATAACACACTCTTGCACCCCTGAGAAGTTTATAATCCATTGAGGAAGCTAGATTTAAAGGCACAAACTCACAAATGTGAGGATAAAAAAGCCTGGTTCTAACCCCCAACATATAAATGTTTGTACATATTCTTATATATTTATGCACAATATATGTGCATAAAACTATACACATGTATAATGCTCTCTATACATATCTATTGCTGCATAATAATTGTCCTAAAATAAAGTGATTTTAGACAACCATAGGACTTTGTTTGTCTCACTTTTCTGGGGGTTGGTTGGGTCAACACAGATGACCTTTATTAGCTTCACTGTCAAGGCATAGAGACTGGAACTGGAAACGTGAAGGCTTATTCACTCACTAACTTTCTGGCATCTGTTTGGGGGGATTCAAATATCTCGAGGCTGGAACAGCTGGGGCTACTTGAACTCTTGATCTCTATAAAGTTTCAAATGGTCTTTTCTTGGAGTCTTGAGGAAAGGGAACTACCAGACAGTGACTCAGAGCTACAAGGATAATGTGTCAAGAACAGAGGAGGAAGTTGTTTTCTTTTATAATCCAGCTGGGAAGTCATGCAGAGCATTTCCACCAAGTTCTGGTCCTCTAGGGCCAGGTTAGTTTCAAAGGAGCAGGAAGTAGACTTTACTTCTCGGTTTTTGGTTGTAGAAGGAGAGAAGAGGTTCTAGAAGTGTAAATAGCTCTGATGTTATTTCTGTGGTCCTTTTGGAAGATGCAATCTGCCACTATCTCTATCTGAAAGGCTAGAACAGTATTTTTTTTTGGGGGGGGGGTTTGGGCCACTCCCGGTGACGCTCAGGGGTTACTCCTGGCTATGCGCTCAGAAGTCTCTCCTGGCTTGGGGGACCAAATGGGAACCGGGGGAATCGAACCGTGGTCCATCCTAGGCTAGCACAGGCAAGGCTAGGACCTCCAGCGCCACCACCCGGCCCCCAAGTATTTGTAACAGGTTTCTATGAATATAGATGAGAGTGAGAGTGGTGAGGTAAGAAAATATGCAGATCCAGCATGAGCCTCATTAGTGGGAAAAGTTTGTCTCATGTGAACTAGACTTGAGTGGAACTTTTGAGAAGGGAGGGCTCATGTTGCTGCTGAGAGGCATTCCCACTGGGAAGAAAGCTGGTGGGAAGGAAGAGAAGTCATTCTATGCTCTAATCAGTCTCTTTAATGTCTTCCTCCCAGAACCAACAGACAAATTCTCTGGTGGGAACAGTGGTTATTAATGTGTCAGCAGGTGGTTCCCTTACATGAGCCATCTAAATACTAAGGCAATCCTGAAGACTCAGTGTCTTCCAGATGGGGAAACTGAGGTTTGCAACTTGCAACTTCACCCGAAATCTAAGCAAGTATTGGAATTACATTAAATTTCATGATGCATTAGGACTCAGAATGGAACCCAAGACAAAACTGAACAAGGGGGACTGGTTTGGAATTCTACCTTATTTAAGAGCTGAGAATGTCTGATTATATCATGATGATTTAACAAACTAACACCATGCAAGGAGCTGACTAATATTATCCTTCTATCTGAGGTGAATCCTGATGCAAAGCATGTTGACCTTTTAGGCAGTAACTCCATATATTACCCAGCATCCTAATTTTATAATTTTACATTTTGTGGTTTTAGGATGTTGGCACCTCTTTAATACTTGGTGTAGAAGGTCCTATATAGTAAGGCTCCTAGCGAATACAAAATTCTTAGAGTGATATTTAATTTAAACATTGGAGAAAAACTAGCCTGATACAATTTTTTTTTCTCTGAATGTTACTAGGAGTGAATTGAAACAGCGCTTGTTCATAATTCCCTTTAACATCGTCTTTATATAGACTCACAGGAAAGTTGGACATCCCATAGCCAGCAACCAAGGATCCCCTACACTAAAAATGCCTGCTGCAAACCTCTTGACCTTGTGTCCTTCTCTTTTCTCCCTGCTTTCTATTTATTCTACTTTCCCACCCATTCTTCCAGGATGCACTTTAAGAATCAGTTTCACATGGGCACATAACTCACCATCAGATCAGTTTGAGGAAATCCAGGCACATCCAAGTGATACACAAATATTTCTGCTTCTAGAACCTTTTCTATGATTATATAAAAGGAATCTTTCACTTAATTATTGCAAAGACTTGCCTATCCACATCCACACCAAAGTATGGCGATGGCATCTTGTACTCAGTTCAAATGACAGCAGGGTCACAAGGCTAATCACACACATCCCTGGGAAGTCTGTCCATTCCTAGGGTAGCCAATATGTGCTCGGTGGAAAAACTTTTTTTTTAATTTATTTTCAACTGCATCTGAGTCCCTGCTGCACAGAAATAGGCAGGTTTATGTTGAAGATGGAATGATTCTAGACTGGACGTGCTTTCAGAAACTGTCAACAAAAAGTGAAGGGAGATGGTGGCAGGGAGTATAAAAGCTACAGCAACAATCACCTGTGGCCCAAGTTTCCATGCTGGGTGCCAGCTGATGGGAGCCACGTGAGTCCCAAGGGCAAGTTTGACTTGTCTGAACTGAGAGGCAGCAGTTAGCTTGTCTTCTTATAATGTTTTCACTGGTCTTAAACATGTTTCCAGACATTTCTGTGCTCTCCAATCACATAATTTAAAAAGAACTGTGTTTTTACCAAGAAGCTCATCTCCAAATAGCCACACAGTACAGGATTCATGATTGTGTCTTGATTTGTTTTAAGTCAAAATCTAGAGTGTTGTGTAGGATCAGCCTCCTGGAACTCTATATTATGAAAGAAAATAGCAACGTGGGTTTGGAAGAGAGAATGGTTGTAGTTCTTTGGGACAATTCCCAAATAACTGAAAGGGAAGTTAAAGACAAGATGAGAAGCATAACTAAGTTTTGAGGATGAACCAGGCATACACCCTGCAGTAAATCTTTGAAATATCTTCCACACATAAGATATAGACTGCACATCATTTTTGTCAGACTTGTCTTTCCTGAAGGGATACTACAAGGCTATTAAATGAATGAAATCAGTTTTTTTATATTTTCATTTCATTGCTCAGTGTGTAAGTTGATGGCTGTTTTTGCTATCTACAGACCAGGAAAAGTTAATTCAGCTACACAAATCTGTTTCCACGCTATCTCCATTTCCATATAAAACATATCTAAAATCTGCAATGATATAATGACATAAAGAAAAGTGACCCTTTCACAGAGTTGAGTTGCATTTCCTTGTACAGAAGACAAAAACATGTAGCTTTGCCACATTCTGTTTAGTGCAAAGTAAGTAGAATACAGAGAGACTCTACATCTGCAGTGAATGCTTACCTCAAATACCTGAGAGATTCGGTTTCACCTTTAAGAACAACTAGCCTCCTGCCTCAAAGTAAGATTACTCCATGGTGTAGTTCACATTTATGGTCCCAGGATATCTGGCTGAGGTCAATCTTGCAGCTGAGAAGGTTGGTCTTTTTCAATGATCTCTCTTTACCAGAGTTTTTCTCACTGTCTCTGTATGTTGTTGCATTGTCCTTGAAGAACTGTCCATCAATATACCTTAGCAAAATTTCTGTCTTGGAGACAAATCTGAGTCAACTCTGTGTTCTGGTGTTTGTTCTTAAAGTTCTAAGGAGCCCAAGAGATAGTACAGAGTCATTATGTGTTCTCCTTGTACATAGAAGATCCAGGTTGGATCCCCAAGCCCTATATAGTCCCATGAACACTGTGAAGAATGATTGCCAGAGCACAGAACCAGTGAAGGCCCTAAGCACTGCCAGGTATGGATCCGAAACCAAAACAAACAAAACAATAAAATTCTATGAAAACAAGACAAATCAAACTTGGAAAGATAAAATACACACCAACTAGTAGATGTGTTCTTATATACTTATGAATGACAGAAACAAGATTTTGTCTTTTAATTTCTTTTTATCTTACAAGTTATTTTTATTTTAGGCACTGAGATGTTTCACATCACTGTAATTCAGACAGTGCTCAATTGACGACACTAGCTCTCTGCTCTATGATCACCTCAGGTCTAAAACAAAATGAAACAAAACAATCATCCTATGTGTCTCGGACAATAACGGAAAGCACAGAAACAGATTCAGCTTGGTACCAAGAAACCAACTTGCTTTTCTCTCGAAAATCTCTGGACTAGTGCAAATTGAGTCAGATTCCCTTCCTCTAAAATTCCCATTTGAAGTTTGAAGAGGGATATAGAGAAAATTTATCTTCAAAAATTATTTCCCAGATTATTCTGTCACTTGAAATGTAACGAGTGGACTCAAAAACAGGCATTTTGTAGAGATGTCCTGAAGATTCATATCTGCAAAGCTTTCTTCATTTAATTCTCTGCCACTTGTTGATTGAGCCCACTTTGACTTATTGATTGAGTTCTAGGAGTTCTTTGCTGCTTTGAGACTCAAAACCCCACCACTGGAGAGAGATAATGCTTTTGTCATACTAATAACTGAAAATATTTAAAAGTTTTCCATGGGCATGACTGATTGAAGTAGGAGGCAGTAGAGAAGGGCAACCCCATTTCTATGGCTGGGTGCCATAGAAAGTATCTGGGCCCATCTAGTGGTGTAGGCTGTGGAGACAGATGTTCCACAAAAGGAAGACCAACAGCATACCTTGTCTCCTTCCTCACAGATCTCATCCCAAAGGAAACCACCAAGTCCTGTCTGGAAGGAGCATGAGCTATTTTTACTTGGAATGCTGTAAACGAGGCCAAGAGCAGCATAGCCAAGAGATACTGTGTAGAGCAAAAGTACTCAGCGCATTTTCCCATCAAATCAGGTCTCCTCTGAGGACCTGAAAGGACAAGCAGAACAATGGCCCACAAGCAGAATGTCTATGGAAAATCAGTACTATTCCAGTGTTTCAGAAGTGTGGAGAGCTGGACCACTTTGATAGTGACTGGGGATGAGTTGGAAAGCTCATAGGTGGTTGGCATGATGAGTGTGTCCCAGGTAGTGGGCACCTAACTCAGACTTCTGACAACTTCCAATTTCCATCCCCTGTCCTCACCATATTTTCATTTCGTAACCATCCTCTTTCCCTAAAAATCTTCCAATTTTCTATTCCTCTTCCCTACCCCTTGGTCCACCCCTTACATTCTATAAGTGCTTCACATTTCTAAACTGCTCTACTCTTTTGTCCTCCACCTGGTCCTAAGAAGGAAGAAAATATTCAGTAATTGCCATTTGGGAGAGTAAATGCCTGTCAATCATGTAGCATGCTTTTGCTTCTGAGTTTATTTATTTAATAAAATTCTGAAGCACTTATTCTACCCCAGGTGCTGTATTTGTTGGTCAAGCAACGGGCAATGTTTACTTGGTTTGCTTAGTTTCCTCATATCACATTCTCCTGTACTTCTGTGCTATTTCCAGGATGTAGAGTAGGACATGCTCATAGTCTATCAATATAAGTCAGAAGAGATGCTACTTGGAGGAATGTTAATGTGATCTCCCTTGGAGAAGAAGAGTGAGACAAAATGATTCCCACCTATAGTGCTTCCCTATCTAGCTGATCATTAAGTAAATTGACTCTTGTTATGGTGTTGGGGACAAAAGCCACCATTAATTCAAAGAGCTATCAAATGTTCTGTTCAGACCTCAGTAGTTCTAACAGGATACCCCCAATTTATTTTTTGATTACTTTTTTCCAAGGAAAACTATGTTCCTTTATTTATAATACCCTTGAGGTATTATAGAAGTAAATAGCAATTAATTTCCTCAATATACATTTAAGCGCTATTTTCAGTTGCTATTCTGTATTGACAATTACTTCAAGGATTTATGGTCAAAGCTCCAGGATATCTTAAGACTTCAATGTCCAGTGAGAGACTGATTAAAAGCATGAACAATTCTAGAATTGTGGGGTAAATACTCCTAAAAAAGACAGACAAAAATAGAGACAGGATTCACAGATGTATTTTTCATATAGTAATCATAATTTTAGGGTTTTTTTTGGGGGGGTCACACCCGGCAGTGCTCAGGGGTCACTCCTGGCTCCATGCTCAGAAATTGCTCCTGGCAGGCACAGGGGACCATATGGGGCACCGGGATTGGAACCGATGACCTTTCGCATGAAAGGCAAACGCCTTACCTCCATGCTATCTCCCGGGCCCTAGTAATCATAATTTTAAAGAGTAATTTTAGAGTTGTAATTGTCATGATGATAAGCCATATTTATTATGCAGATAATTACACTTTTTTGTGAGTAGATATAAAAATAACTTCAATTCTGAGCCTTAAAACATAAAGATCAGGAATTTTAAGGATGATGTGAAGGTATGGCCTGTGCTGGTCTTTGCCGTCTTGTAAACATGTTACCTCAATAAAAATGAAAGAAAATAACCACTACAACAAAAGATCCCTGGTAGTGGTTTTGAGTAGAAACTGGCATTATGTAAATTACACCTAGACATCTAATCTGTGATACCCCTCCCATCTTATCACACTGCAAGCCAATTTACAAAAGTCTATTTAGAAGCTCCTGTGTTCTAATCAAGACCATGATTCTTTCTACAGGGAATGCCAAAAGAAGATCACGAGAAAATACTTATGGCTCCATATTTACTTGATGAATTTTTGAAAAATCTTCTGTAAAAAACTATTATTATTGCCAGTTTTATAAAGGAATAAAACTAAAATATAGGGATTTAAATAATTAGATGAAAAGATGGGGCCAGAACTAAATTCCAGATAAGGTTGATTCCAGAGCCTTCAACCTGGAATTTGAGTTTTCGACCACTATCCAATGAGGGAAGACCCCATGACAAATACATAGTTTGGCGTTGGTTACATCAGATCCCATGGTTGAAGAGATCTGATGTATTTGAATACCCAAGCTTACAAAATAAAATTCCATTCTTAGTGATTCTTCTGGGCCTAATGATCATAGTAGGAGATAGTGGAGCCCAAATTTTCTCAAATTCAATGACAACATGAACCATACCATATACCTCCTCCTACTTTTCTTTACCTTCTTGCTTTTGGACCAAGAGTAACTCAGGAATTACTCCTGACTCGATAATCAGGGAATTACTTCAATAGTTCTTGGAAGACTAGTAATACTTGGGGAGTGCTGGGTGAATTACATCTCTACCTTCTTACTTTTGGACTGGGTATAACTCAAGAATTACTCTTGTCTCTATAATCAGGAAGTTATTCCAAGTAGTAATTGGGGGAGTATATCAGCTACTTGGGAGTAAACTGGCATCAACTGCGTGCAAGACCTTGCCTGCTATACATCTCCTTAACACCACCATATGTATCATTTCTTCTTATATATATTTATGGTTCATATGATTAATCCATTTGATTAATAAAATCAAGCAATAAAATAATAGAAGGAACAGAGCAGCATTAGGGTCCTATTTGTGACAAAGAAACTCCATTTTGTTATGTAGATCACTGTCCCAAAATGTTCTGCTTCATTCAATGTCTTCATTCAATTTCTTCCAGTCACACCACAACATCTCCAGACTGCAAAGGTCACAATGCGAAGGCAATGCAGAATCCAACCAGGCTTAGTGAGCAAAGATGATAGCTCTGAAAACTCAACCAATATCGGCCAGCTATTACAATTTCTCTGATAAGGACTTTAGAGAGGAAATGTGGAGGCTGATCCAGGAACATATAATATAAGGGGTAGAATAACTTTCATGAAAAAATGGTCAGTGCTGTCAACTGAGGCAGACATCAGAAAAGAAATACAAGCAGTAACCCCACAATTGTAGTTTGCCCTTGGGCTCATGGCATGCAAAAGAATGTTGAAGCCCTTTGCTAATACATTTACTTGATGACAGTGTTTTTTTCTTACACTCATCTCAACAGCATATAGAATAGTTCATCTGACTACTTTTACTTAAAAATTATACTCAGTACAATTTACCACTTTGAGTGTACAGTTCTGTGTTCTGACAAAGATTTATTCATTTGATTACAAATGACAACCAAGACTCAGAATAATTCTATCACTATCTGAAATTCTCTACTAGTCAATCCATACCCTCTGGAAACTGTTTATCACTGTTGTTTTATAATTTAGAACTAGTATTGCGATTTTATTGCTTTCTGTCCTTATAAATTGTTTCCCAATAGTACTACAACTTAAAAGGAGGATATTTTCTTTCAGGGGTCAGTAAGAATGTGGAATGAGTAGAGATGTTCTGGGTGACAAGGATGGGCAACCTTGGCCTTCCACTTAGCTAAAACAGCACTAGAATATTCCTTCCTGCACTCACCTATTCCATACTTCTACTTAGAGAACCTCTACTTAGAGAACTTAGGGGCCACCGAATCAATTAGCCAGTCTTGGTTTGCCTCACAAACATGGAATAACCCCAAATGTTGCAATGTTGGATGGAGGTATATTTTTTCCTGTAGGGGTGGTCATTTCCTAGGTTAGGATCTTTTTTCTTTACCTTAGAAGGGAGCACATGCAGGGAGGGAGATTCCCACTTTACTGAGTGGGATTTTATACCCAATGATAATGTATGAGGTTCTCTGATCAACAACAGATCAGGAAAAATGATATCCAGTGTAATTTGTACTCTTTTTTGTAACTCATGAAATCCAGTATCTTTACATATACTTGTTGAACAGAAAATCATATCTTCATAATGGTTTTTAATTGATTAATTTAATTTTAATTGATTTTTAATTAATAAAAATTTAATTACCAGCTAAATTGTATGTCTTAACCATTTTTGGCCTACGCTTTAGCAATGCTATATTTATATTGCTATAAAATTTCTAGAAACTGATCATCTCGTTAAACAAACTGTGCCTCCATTAAACAAAAACTTCCTATTTTCCCCTTCCCTAGGCTTTGTCAATCATCAGGTGTTTTTCCCCATAATAATCTAGCTACACTTGGTACGTCATATAAGTAAAATATTTTTGTATTGCCTAGCTTACTTTACAAAATTTTCCTATTTTGTATGTGTCTGTCTATGCAGGAGCATGTGTCAGAATTTCCTTTCTTTTGGAGGCTAAATCATATTCCATTGTACCAACATACCACAACTTATTTACTTACTTGCCTGACAATGGTCACTGGGTTTCTTATACCTTTTGTCTATTGTAGAACAATGTTGCTAGGAATATTAACATATTAAAAAGATCTCAAGATCCTTCTTTCCATTCTATTAGATGTTTGTGTATGTATATCTGTATCCAGAAATGGAATTGATAAGGCACATAGTTATTACTATTTTTAATTATTTCGGTTCATTTTAATGCCATTTTATTTTCATTGTATAGCCCTAGATACTACCCATGCCCTCTGTTAACTGGAAACCTCTCTCTGGGTCAAGCCGGTGTATGAATGTCTTTACCTCACTTTAATATTCTGATAAATGAAAGGTCAGACTGCAATAGGCCTACTATTGCTGCAACCTTACAGGTGTTAGGAATACAACTCTGAACAGAAGGTGGCTCCTCTAAAAGCTCCATATATAGAGACTACACTTGTCAGGTCTTGAGACTCTTGGCTCACATCCTGGCAGCTATATCTGCCAACTTCTGTCCTGTTCACAGTTGTAGCTACTCTGGAGCCCAGACAAAGTAGAGAGATTCTTCAGCATTTAACCATGACTGAACCTCAATGTAAGTCAAACAGCGAGTAGAGCTTGTAAAAAATGCCATTTACCTTAAGACCTAGACAAATATTTCACATTCTAAATTTAGGTGTGGTAAAAATGTAACACATACAACTACTCTATAACCCCACAAGCCAAAAAAATATGATGGCCAAATTCTGTGTCCAAATCCTAAACTCACTTTCGCTGGAATTCCTTTTTCCATTTGATTCAACTAAAAAATTCATTTTCTTTTTTGATTTCTTTTCCAATTGTTCTAGAAATACAAGCTCTGCCATAAATACATCTAGAAGCTTGTTACATGTCAACTTGTTAAATGTCAATATTTGGCTGTGATTAAGACTATTGGTTACTAAACATAGGTGCTTTTTTTGAGTCTTTATCACTGGTGGAA
>PVKC010025780.1:0-16385 GCA_004027635.1 Crocidura indochinensis
CATGTTTTTCATAAAACATGTATTTCAGTAGTCAGAGAAAATATCTCAAAGTAAAGAAACGATAAATAATATTTTAAACCAACAATGCCTTACCAAAAAAGTGGAAATATTTATGTTAGACAACATGGAAAATATATGCCAAGTTAAAAAAGTGAAAAAGTTATTGGATCCAAATCTTGGTGCATTCAGCATATATTTTCCTCAGTGTAAATCCTCAATTTACCAGTTTGGCCAGTACCATTTGTTGAAGAGGCTATCTTTACTCTCTTAAGAGTCTCAGTTCCTTTGTCAAAGATTAACATTCCAAATACAGGACTTTGTTTTGACCCATCAGCGAGTCTTTCTTTTTTTCCAGTAACATACAGCTTTGATTTTTATAGCTAATCTAATGTCACTGAAAACAAAAATTATGCTCATGGATTGTCAGGCTTAACATAATTAAAATGGCAATACTCCCCAAAGCTTTGTACAGATTTAATGTGATCCCTCTAAAGATATCCATGACATTATTCAAAGAAGTGGATCAAACACTTCTGAAATTCATTTGGAACAATAAACACCCTTGAACAGCTAAATCAATCCTTGGGAAAAGGAATATGGGAGGCATTACTTTCCCCAATTTTAAACTATTACAAAGCAATAGTTATCAAAACAGTATGGTATTGGAATAAGACAGACCCTCAGATCAGTGAAATAGGCTTGAGTACTCAGAGAATGTTCCACAATCATTTAAATTACAATTCATTAAAAATAATAAATTACAATCATTTAATTTTTGATAAAGGGGCAAGAAATCCTAAATGGAGCAAGAAAATTCTCTTCAACAAGTGGTGTTGGCAAAACTGGCTAACACCATGTACTAAAGTAAAATCCAAAAGGATTAAAGACCTTGATATCAGATCTGAAACCATAAGGTATATAGAACAACACATAGGTAAAAACACTCCATGACATTGACACTAAAGGCATCTTTAAGGAGGAAACAAAACTTTAAGGAGGAAAACAAAACAGAGATAAACAGATGAGATTATATTAAGCTGAGAAGCTTATAAACTTCAAAGGAAATAGTGCCCAGGATACAAGAGCCATGCACTGAGTGAGAGAAACTATTCACCAAATACCCATCAGATAAGGGGCTAATATCCAAAATATACAAGGCACTAACAGAACTTTACCAGAAAAAAAATCCAATGCCATCAAAAAATGGGGAGAAGAAATGAACAGACACTTTGACAAAGAAGGAATACAAATGGCCAAAAGGCACATGAAAAAATGCTCCTCATCACTAATCGTCAGAGAGATGCAAATGAAAACAACAATGAGGTACCATCTCATGCCACGGGGATTGGAGTAAATCACAAAGAAGGAGAACAAGCAGTTCTGGAGGGGATGTGGAGAGAAAGGAACTCTTATCCACTGCTGGTGGGAATGCTGCCTAGTTCAACCTTTATGGAAAGCGATATGGAGATTCCTCCAAAAACTGGAAATTGAGCTCCCATATGATCCAGCTATACCTCTCCTAGGGAGATACCCTAGGAACACAGAAATACAATACTTTAAAAAATAAAAGATGTTGATGATCCATTCACAAGACTGACAAAGAACAAGAAAATCCTAGTAAGCCAAGTCTTAAATGAAGGGGAAAAGTCACTTGAAGTATAACAGAAATTCAAAGGATCAACTAGACTTACTTCAAAATTCTTTATGCTATGAAACTGGAGAACCTAAAAAAAGAATTTTTTTAAAATTTCATAGCCATCTAAAATTGACTTAAGAGGAAAGAGAATAAGAGACTATTATAATAGTGATTGTTGGAAATGATCACTCTGGACCAGAAATCAGTGCTGTGTAGAGTTAAAGTGAAATGAATGATACCCCTACAGTAACAATATTGTATACACAGTGTATAAAAGGTAAAAGAAAGGAAGAGAAATAGAGCGAAAAAGGTCTACCCCTGAGGCTGGCAGGTGGAGGGAAGAAGAGAAACTGAGGACTAGAAAAAAATGTATATTGTATGACTGAAACTCAATCATGAACAACTTTGTAACTATGAAAATAAATAAAAAATTATTTTATAAACAATCTTGTTACCATGGTGTTTACATAAAATTATTTTTAATATAAGGGAAAAGAATATACCTAATATACAGTTATAATCAAAGAAATCTATAAGTCAATCAAAAGCCTCCTCAAAATAAAATATCAGGTCTATATGGCATTAGTACTAACTTCTTCCAGGCTCTTTTGAAAGTTTAAGTGAAAGTTATTGATCTAAAATTTTTTGAGGCATACATTACTTTATGTCGTGAATGGAAGTAGACAGAGATCATAATACAAAATAAAACTACAGACATTTACCCCTGCTAAACATAAAAGCAAAGATATTCAACAAGACATTGGCAAACTTAATAAAGATGATACACTATGACTAACCAGGTACAAAGCAGTACCTGTAATTAATATACACAAATCAATTGATGTGATGCATTATGTTGATATAACAAAACATTAAAATCATGCATCATATAAATGATGTCAGAAAAAACATATGACAAGATACAATACCTATTCATAATAAAAATATGAATAAATAAGTTATATAAAAGTTGAAAAAACTTTTCTGAATATAGTTAAAGTCATTAACCACCAGACAATATAATTAATGATGAAAACTAAAAGACTTCCTTCTAGAACCAGATAGAAGACAATGATGCCCACACTTACCACCACAATTCAATATAATAATTGAAGTTCTTGCAATAAAAAGTTACAGTAGTGCTATAAATTTAAGATAAAAAATGTATAGATAAGTAAAGTGGCAGGCTACAAAATTAACAGATTAAATCCATGGATTTTCTATATACACGAAACAAAATAAAAAAAGAGAGAGTTTGGGGCCAGTGCAATAGTACAACAGGTAAGGCACTTAGCTGACCCCTGCATTCCATAGCATCCATAGAACCTGCCAGGAGTAATTTCTGAGCACAGAGCCAGGTTTTATCCCTGAAAAACAATGACTGTGACCCAAAAACAAAAAATAGAGATATTGTTTGAAATTGATTTGTAACTGTGCTTCGGAAAATTAATTCTATAGGAATTAGCCTCACAGTAGAGTTTGTATAGCTTAGATTAAAAAACTACTAAAATTATCACTAAAGGAAATAATAGAGAATGTGAAGAAATGGAAACATGCACCTTATTCATGGATTTGCATGAACATCAAAATTATAAACTTTGAAAGAACATAATACAGATTCAAAACAGCTCCTATTAAAAATCTATAAAATATTTAAAAGAAATTTGCACTAGTTACTTCACAGATTGGATCTTCTGAATAAATTTGGGCCATCCCATTTCTCCATCTAAAAGATTTTTGAATGGGGCCAGAGAGATAGCATGGAGATAGATGTTTGCTTTGCCTTTCATGCAGAAGTCCAGTAGTTCGAATCCCGGTATCCCATATGGTTCCCTGAGCCTGCCAGGAATGATTTCTGAGCATAGAGCCAGGAGTACCCCCGGGGCACTGCCGGGTGTGACACAAAAACCAAAACCAAACAAACAAAAACAAACAAACAAAAAACCAACAAAGATTTTTGAATGGCAATACTATTCAATTACCATCTCCAAGATAGAGTAATCTCTTTCATTTCTTGGATTCTGAAGCTTGAAGCTTGATTCATTATTGCCAGCCTCAAGGTTTTATGCTATTCTTTTTTAGTTTTCCTCAAACCTTAGTTTGGAATTGTAAATAAAATATCACAAGAGAATCTATTATCTATTTCCAGCAAGTTTTTCTGAATGATGCAATCATATTTCCTATTAAATCTTTCCTTGTTCAATCTCCTGTGACCTCCTACCTCACTTTTCATAAGACTTACCAAGCATTCTTCTGCATCCATTATCCTAGACAATTTTTGGGGTGAGGACCACTTTCTCTCTAGACATATGCATGTGTAACACTCATAGTTTTTGAGGAAGAGAAGAATCCCAAGATGTGTTCAGGAGTCTTGAAGTATCTCCTAGTAATTCTAAGTCAATTAGTTCCATATATTGCTTAGAAAATGTAGTGTTGGTGTGTCAAGGGATTATCATGGCCACCACAGAAGTGCTAAGGGTTTCCCTAGACTAGAGAAAGACATTGTGAATCTTGGGTGCACTGAGCTTTGAATGGTAGTTAGCTAGGTATGTACATATTTGCATTCTCGTTCTCTCTTTTTGTTCCTCTCTCTCTCTTTGGTTATTTTTTCATGTATTGCATTATATCAAAGAAATGTATCGTAATTATCTAAAGTATTATGGTCATCCATGTATAAGAGCTGGTTAGTACCAACTAAGTGAAATCTGACAGTTCAACACTAGAATATTAAATGGCAGTTCTTAGCTGTTTGAGATCTAACAGGGGGTTATTTTTTTAATCTTTATTTAAAGTGTCATACTATGAATCAGATTGTTCCTCCTCAAAAGAGATTGTAGTTAAACATTTATTTTTGTTACCGCACTCTATATTACTAGTACATATATTATTAAATTAAGATATAGAACAGAAAGTGCTAACATATTATAGAGTTGAATTATTTGTCTATTACTTTTTTATTTCATCATATATTCATATCTCCCAGATTCCACTTAAAATAAGATACATAAAATGCTTAATATTTTAAATGCTTATACTTTTAGAAAACAATTTTGATAAAGCAAAATGATATTTGGTAATAAATTTCTTATAATATCTAGAAAACAATAATATAAGTACAATAAATATAGCAGAAATATTTATCTTGTTCACTTTATCCTTACATTATAAAACTGTGCCTGGTTGAAAAAATGTAGTTATTTCTTTACATGACTGAAACCCAAACACAATTATGTATGTAATCAAGGTGTTAAAATAAAATATTAAAAAAAGAAAAAATGTAGTTATAATAAATCATAATTTTAAAATAACTTCTGGGTTATTCATATTTAACAAGTGATGATCCAAATAGTTAGAATTTAGGTAACCTTTACATAGATAGTGGATTAAATTAAGGAATTCAATATTTTAACAAGGAATTTAATAAGTAAAGACTCAAATGTAATAGCTATCTTCCTTTTTTATACTAATTTATTTTATCTAAAGATCACTTTTACATAGGTGCTCTTAACATATTTGTTTGTGCCAGTCATCCTTGTTCTAACCTCAATCCAACCATCAATGTAAAATTCTCCCTCCACACACAATTGTCCAAGAACACCCCGGACTTTCCCAAGCCTGCCCTCTTGTGAGGCACAAAATAATATATTTTATATTGCTGGGTTACAGGTAAATGGTAATAAAATTATTTTTTCAAATACAGCAAAAAGAAAACTTGTGAAAATTATAGTATTTCACACTGAGGTCATTAATTCATTGTCAAAGATTTACTGAGCCATTGTTACTAGTTGATGTTTCTGTTACTTGTTTTGTTTCTGAACATAAGGAGAGTTTGAATTTACATTGATATCTAAACGGATATCTAGATCCACAATGATAGCTAAATGACTGCAAACATGGAGTTTTGATCAGTTTGATGTTTCTAGGGAGACCAGTGATTAAGTGATGTAAATGAGTTATTGGTGCAAATACAATTGTAGGCAGTGCAGATAGATGACAAGACTTCAGTAGGCAAGGACTTGGCCCACCTTTTCTCCTGAGTTTGTCCATTTTTCAGCTGCAGTTTGGTGTACCTATGATTTTTCATGGCTTGGTTTACATCTCTTTTAAGAATAGAAAGAGTCTATGAAACTGCCTGAAAGCAGACATGGTGATGGTGGATGTGGGGCATGATTTTGTCTACCAGACCTTTTGGCACTGTAAAAAACCCAAGGAAAGGTTGCCCATACTCGCTCTGACAAAGATCTAGTGATGTTAGCAAAGTACCATACTAGCAAGTATCTTTTATGAGATCTTGATTTATTAGTAATATTGCATTATATATTACATTTAGTCTTTTTTAAATTTTATTTTGGTCCACACCCGGTGAGCTCAGGGCTACTCCTGGCTATGCGTTCAGAAATTGCTCCTGGCTTGGGGGACTATATGTAATCCTGATAATCAAACTCAGGTCTGTTCTGGGTCAGCTGTGTGCAAGGCAAACGCCCTACCACTGTGCCCTCACTTCTGCTCCTGTACCCTGACTTTTACATTTTTATGAAAGGTTTTATTTTAAAACTTCATTTCAAAATGCAAAATCCAATAATTATTACTGGAACTTCTTATTTAGGGTGTTTGCTTTTTTATTTTAATTTTTTTTGTAGCATTGTTTACTTTTCGTCCACACTCAGGAATTCTTGGGGCTTACTCCTGATTCTGTGTTCAAATATCACTATTGATGCTCAAGAGATTATCAGAGGTTCTGGGTATCAAACCAGGGTGAGAGTGAGGCAGAACAATAGTACAACATATAGGGTCTTTGACTTACATTCAGCTAATCTGAAAACCTGACACCCCATTTATTTTCTCAAGCTGCCAGGAATGATCAGTGAGCACAGAACCAGGAGTAAGCCTGAGCATTTGCTGGATAGGTCCAAAATAAAGAAAAGAAAATCAGACTGGAGCTAGTCCTGTGCCAGAGCTTACCTGCTACAAGTGCTATCATTTCAGTTCCTTTTGGTATTTATATTTACAGAATTGATCACTTCTATGTATGTCACAAAAATTGACTTCTATTTACTGACTTCCATAATCACATTTTCACTGAGTTATGGCCTTCTCTTAGACCATTACTTTTTGATGAAACCCTCATTCAAATTTATATGCTTTAAAATAAAATAACAAAACAGTAACACTCAAAACAAAAAATAAAAAATTTAGGATCCTAACTGGGGGCCTGAAAATCAATAAATCCTTCCTGTGTGACCATTCCTTAAAAAGTAAGAGTATTACATGAAAGACACTAAATCTCCACGAGGAAGAATTTAATAAGTAAGGTCTGAAGCATGTTCCTATCTATTCAGGTGACCACGTGTTTCAGGAATTGAACCCAGTACCCTAATCACTATATTTCTCATTGTCCCTTATTTTAATAATAAAGTATTTCATGATATTTATGAAATTGCTTCCTTGTTCTTTCTTGTTTGTTTGTTTTAGGGGCCACATCCAGAGATTTACCCCTTAATTGATGCTCAGGGATTACTTCTAGGAACAATATAAGATGCTCATGGATTGAACTCAAATTGATCAGGCTTGCAAATCAAGTAATGACCTATCCTGCAGTACTGTCTCTCAGACACTGATACTCACTAATTTGTTTAACTTGGCTAAATTAAATAGGTTTGAATACCTATTTTTACTGAGATGCCAACCACAAAGTGTGTATAATTGAATGGTCAGGAGATAAAATCTATTCTTATAACTAAAACTAACTGAAATATTAACTTCCAAATCATCATTTTATTTGGTATAGAAAGGGACGAGTGTTTTAGCATGATGAGTGTTGGAATAATGCATATTTGAATCAGAACAAGTCTTTTAACTAACTATATCAATGTGGAGAAATTCTAAAATATTCTAGTTTTTAATATATCTAATAATACCCACGTTCTCTAAGGTTTTAATCATAATGATGACTATAAAACTTTATAAAGACTAAATAATGTAACACGCATAAAGCAATTATCATATTGAATCTACTATATAGTGATTCATGATGACTCTATTTTCATTAATAAGGACAAGGCCTCTGATCTCCAACAACTTGTTTTGAGTGATCTTTTGGATATTAATAATTATAATTATATATACAATTATTATATTATATATTATACAAATATATATTATAATTATAGATAAGATAGTTTTAGATATACTTATAATTTCTATGTATAAATTCAAGACTATATCATATGCTTAACTAATAATTTTATATAATTTGATTTCATGAAAGCTATTGGTGATAATGCTTTAATATTTATTAATATTATTTAAAAACTAAAATTCTAAGAATAATTCAGTAACTTGCAGGAATCATAGCTAATTGTACAAAAATATATCATCAATCATATTTAAGCAATTCAAACCTTATAATTTTCCCATTATATAGTTCTGCTTGCCGTTAAACAAAATAGCAAGAATATATGATTAACATATCTTTTTTTTGTGTGTGTGTGGTTTTTGGGTCACACCCGGCAGTGCTCAGGGGTAACTCCTGGCTCCATGCTCAGAAATTGCTCCTGGCAGGCACGGGGGACCATATGGGGCACCGGGATTCAAACCGATGACCATTTGCGGAAAGGCAAACGCCTTACCTCCAAGCTATCTCCCGAGCCCCAACATATCTTTTTTATATTAAGAAACATTCAAAGATTTTCCATTACTTAGCAATACTATTTAATTGATTTTATAATTATCTGAGAAGGGAATTCTTCTTTTAACATTGGTTATTTGTAATCTATAATGGGGCTAGAAAGTCAAGTGTCCCAAGTTAATTGACGTTAGATTAGAATAGCAGATGTATTGCTGAAGAAAGTGGACATAAATAATATAATGCTATTTTAAATTTAAGGAAATAGCTATAAACTTTCAGTTATTAAAAGCTTACAGGATCAAAGATTGTATTATGACACTAGAGGCTTGTCTGAAAAAAAGTATAAGACATTCCACCAAATATTTCTAAAGAAAAGAGGTTTTTAAAAACTAGACTGTTGCTATGGTTACCCAAAACCCATGATTCTCTGCTGTAGTCTGGAATTTTCTTCCCACTATTTGCTTCCATGTGATGTGTGTTTCATCTTATGAATAATCTCCCTAGTCACATTTCATTCACTACTGTTCCTAAGGTAACAATTTTTTTAATTTGACCCATTATAACTACTCTATAATAATCTACCTTTTCTTTTAATGACTAACTTTATATCTGTGTGCATAAAATTGAATCTGATTATATTGAACTAGTGTATTTGTTCTTGAATATTATTAGAAATCCCTCGAAGAATACTGGACCCTTTTAATTGCTGACAAACATGATCCCACTTTGAAAGGTTTTGCATTAAATAAATAGATGAACAAACAGGAAAAAAGGACAAATTCAAATATATGCTTAAAAATTAGCACAAATTATCTTATTTTATATGTTATTTTATTTAACAGAAAATTCTACCTGTAAAGGTATTTTGTATCACTTACATAACAACTATAAATAATATAATACTTTATATTCTCAATAATATGTTCTATTTTTATTGTAGAACATACAGAAAGAAGCACATAAAGTAATTTATTATAGATTTTGAGTAAATCACTGATTATTTTGGCATCATGTGTCCTTTACCTTGGCAATTATTTTTCTAAGGAATTATTTTGTAAGGATATTATTGAAAAAAAATCACTCATAATTTACTCTTGTATGTATCTATCATCAAAATTAACATTGCTATGGTTTTTAGTTTTTTTAAAATATAACACATTTATAAGGCTATTTTCTGGAATCTTTAGATATGAAAAATAGCAACGGTTTCTACCTAACAGTAGTTGACAGTTTGGTAAAACAAAGATAAATTTCCTGCACAAATACCTTCATTACTCTTAATAAGGTTCTTTCATTTGAGACAACAGAAATTATACAATGACCACTTTTCAAGGAGGCTTAAAGATTCCATTTGGGAAATGTAAACTTAGTAAACAAGAGACAGATGAGAGAAATCATTTATATGCCAAAATAGTACAAGGCATAGACTCATAGAGTACCTTTCTATCTTGTTTAAATGGCCAGCTAAATCTCATAAAACATATCTATAAAAAAGATGTCCTGTGTTTGCCATATAAACAAAAATGCATCCTTTCTATAATAGTTTTAAAGTGGTAAATAACTACCATTATCTTTGGTAATTTGAGATATATCTTAGCAGATAGAATGTTCACATGCTTTGCATCTGGCAAGCTTGAATTTGATTCGGAGTGCTCATGGTCCCCTGAGAACTGCCTGGAATGATCCCCTAAGCACAATGCCTGGAATAGTTATTGAACATTATAAGATAGAGTTAAACATCCTGCCTCCTAAAGATTAGAGACAAAAATTCAAAATAAAAATGTAATAACATATAAATTAAATTTAAAAAGTTCTCTTTTATCTTGTATTATACTTAGAAAGTCTGGGCATTTTTAGTAGAAGGGTCGACCTTAATTTCTGTAAATAATGAAAAATATGAGATAAAATGACGCTGTCCTTAGGCTAATGAATCATAGCAGTTATGTCCTTGGAAATAGTCTGAAGTATTGTAGCCAGGTTAACAGAGAATGCATCTCATTTCTGCTATATAATTATTCTGTGATGTTGTGATGCTAATTAACATCTAAAATAATAGTTATTCTAATATTTAGGAAAGAAAAAAATTGTAGTTTAAAATGCACAAAAATTCTTGTAATTGGCTATGTGCCCAAACTATTTTATTTTTGTTATCAATTTGAGTCTTGTTTTTCTAAATATAAATTTTAAAACAAAGAGTTTATCTGTATAGTTTTACCCCAACTTTCTTAACGGTAATAATAATAAACATGAATCTTTTTTGGAAATGACTCTTGTAGCTTTCCTGAAAACTCTGGTGAATGATTTTTACATAAGGTCAGGAGTTTGAAGTATTAAAATTAATACTTCACTGTAAGAATTATATTTAAAAAAATCAGAAGATTGGGAACAGAGCGATAGTAGGACATTTGCCTTGCAAGTTGCTGATCAAAGACGGACCTCGGTTTGATCCCCCCATGTTCCATGTGGTCCCCTAAGCCAGGAGTAATTTCTGAGCACATAGCAAGGAGTAACCACTGTGCATCACCGGGTGTGGCCCAAAAACCAATAAACAAAAAAATGCAGAAGATTGATTTAATTTATTTATATGATATCCAATCTTTCACTTATTAAATGAATATCTGATATATTGTATTATATTCAAGAGATATACAATAATTAACTAAACTTTATTCTAACCTACAGACCAAATTGATAATACTTAAAAAAGTACACAGGTATTGATGTAACTTTAATTGCTGTTTTATTTATTTATTTATTTATTTATTTATTTATTTATTTATTTATTTATTTATTGTGAGAATACTTAATAGGGTAACTCTACATTTGGTAAGAGAGACCAGGAGTATTGTGAAAACGTTTCTGATAAAATTACAACCAAGCGTTCTTTATGCTTTAATCTTATGTATCTGACACAGCTTACCTGCCAAGAGGAGAAGAAAGATGCTGGACTGAGTAAATTAGGGTCTTCCGGATTGCTGCCTCCCATGTATTGATCTGTGCAAATGTCACAATTTTCTGCATCTCTCCAATCCCAATATGGAATAGTGAAGTTGTCATCTCCTGTGAGATTCTGAATTTCTTGTTCCCACAGCAACAGAAAGAGTCTATGCCAAGGTAAAAAACCTGGTGCTTCATGTGCAAAATCAATGTCTTTCCAGACTTCAGATCCTCCAAGCAGTGTGTCCCTTGACACATAATAATGCATCCAGACAAAAAGATCATAAACGCTGATGTCACTAAACATTGGTGTAGATCCATTATTCATCTGGCTATAGGTAGCTTTAGGGATGACATAATCTGGACTGATAGTATGCTTCGCTAAAGTAAGGTAGGCAAGAAATTTATCCTTTTCTGGGACACTCAAATCGAAGATGCTTTTTCTTACCAAGAGTCTTCTCTCGGTGCAGTTTTGTCCCCCAAAGCCAAATTTGCAATTTCCACAGTTGAATCCCATAAAGTTACCAAAACACTGGCATGTCCTATTATAAAAAACAGAGGGCCACGATTCCCTATCATCCACCCCTTTAAAGGGGAATTGTTTGCCAACTGGTGCATTAGAAAGAAGAATATCCTGACAGGAGCCCCTACCAGACAGCTCACCACAGGAACTCCCATCACCTCTCCATGCTGGGCAGCATTCCTTCTCCATCAAGTTCTTGGAGGAAGTACAAGCTCGAGGAAAGTGGCCCACAGAGGTCTGGAAATTCCATAAGAGAAAATAAGCAGCAGTCAGGAGCATTCTGGCTGTAGTCCTTACTAGTCTGCTTAAGTTAGTTAATTGAACCATACACTTCTCTTTCCTCATTATTCATTCCTACAGTGACTATCACATGTTTTGGCTGAGACCTATGTAAGCACCACTCCCATTTACAGCATCAAGTACTTTTAGTCTTTATCTTAAGCTTTAACTTTTCTGAAAAACACATGATTCTGTTTTGTCAGGAGTGTCCTGTATACATCAGTGGGTTTGGCACATGTTAAAACAACAACAAAAACCATCACTAATGGTTTAATATTTACTGATATTGAATAACAGGAATATCAATGAAACCTGACCTAATTAAACCCCAATTAACTAAATATGAATGTTGATTTTAATCTAAAAGTAAGTCAGAAACTGAGCTTCTCTTATTAAGAAAGTTAGGTAGTGTTAGAGAATTCGCAGCAATCAATCTTGAAAAAAGATATGTTTAAAAAAGATATTATTCTTAAAAGACTAGAAACATATGGAAGTTTATTTATGTTATTATATTTTATATAAATATTTATTAGAAATGTAGCTTATCTAGTTTATTATGTCGCAGCTTATTAGCTCTCACAATCACCCTTCTTTTCCTAATAAGAGGAATGCAAAGAGGTCACTTTGATCACTGGGGAGTCTGTCAGATTGTGGAGGACTATTACTAGTTTATATTCCCAAGAAATATTTTTAAATTCTGCACATACATATAAAATCCATAAGTACCCCAAACCATGAATAACATGAATTTTTATTGATGATACAGTGTTGCATATGATTTTCATTTAATTAGTGATTAAATAGGCACTTTTTCATAAATATATATTTATGAAAATATATTTAAATATGTGTCTAACATGTGAATTTAGGGATTATATTTTTATATTTAGTGAGCTATATTAATTGAAACATTTAGGTAAAGTATGAATTTTAGCACCCTCACTACTTTTTCAATGGATAGTAAAGATGACTACAATTCACTAGTCTCAATCCAAGGCAGTTTGACAGTTCTGTGACGTTGGGATACTGGAAAATTTGAGTTTTTTGGGATAATAGGGTTGAACACATTTTTATACACCTTTTTGTTTTAAGGTTATGCTTCTACCAATGTACCTGGAGGACTGTGTAATGAAAACGATTGAAGTTGGATCTTTGTTTGTGAGATTTGATCTTTAGTCTCCTGAGTCTTTTCCGCTAGCCCTCAAAAAAAAAAAGTTAAATGATTATCAACATTAGAAAGACAAATAAGAATATAGGTCGTGGTTCAAGAATTGCTAACTGTAGTTATAGGAACTAAGTTCTATTGCCTAAATGAAAGTCCATTATCACATAAGCACACTAAAGGGTATTAAGCCCAGAAAAATTAAAAAATGGAATGTTTTGGGGCTGGAGTGGTGGCAAAAGCTGTTATATGTCTACCTTGCGTGCACTAGCCTAGGACAGACCAAGATTTGATCCCCTAGCATCCCATATGATCCCCAAAGCCAGGAGCGATTTCTGAGCGCATAGCCAAGTGTAACCCCTGAGCGTTAATGGGTTTTTGGTGGCCCAGAAAACAAAACAAAACAAAATAAATGACATGTTTTAAATTAAAGAAAATTGAAAGGCCTAGTTTATTTATTCCTGAGATCTATCTTACCTTTGTGTTTTTATGTATTTTATTTTAGCTTTGGGATAACACCCAAAAATAAGCTTACTCATACTTAAAGCTCAGAGGTCATTTCTGATGGGTTCAAGGGATTATATTAGAGAACAGGATTGAACCCTTGTTGGCTACATACAAGGCAAGCACCTTACCTACTAGACTATTGTTCTAGTTCCTCTGTTCTTATTCTGCCCAGTTCTCAATGCTGAACATATCCATGAAACAAGGAGCAAGTGAGGGAGAGTGGAAACAAAGAAAACATCTGTATCTATTTAGCTGTGCGATCCTGAGGAAGCCTATCACTATTGCTAAGATATTGGGTTGTCAGTAATTCTATCTCTTCTCTTTCTGCTATAATTTAATTCATTAATTAATATCCTCCATACAATTACTTCAAGACTCAAAATAACCTTAAGGTGGAAAGAGTAGACTGTAAGAGGTAAAGTTCTTTTGTAAATGCTGCCTCTGGCTGAGCTCAGATAGTCATCACATGAGTTTCACAAGGACACTTAATCTTTTTCCTTCCTTCTTGTTTCAAGCCACAAAGACAAAAACAAAGGGCTTTTTGTCAAATCCAAAACGTCTTAGGTTGCATTACTTGTGTCACATGTGGCCTGTGTAACTCTGTTCTATGTGTTTATAGACAAAATTTGTTTTCTCATGTTCAATTTAGTCATGTATTTGTTTTACACTTAATTATTATTAGCATCCTCAGTGAAAAATAGGAAAGTCATCTGCATCATATCACTGAACTTCATTCATCCCATCAGCTCCAGTCTACTTCTTTTATAATCTCAGAGAATGGTAGAGGAAAGACTAAAATGAATTTTATTCCCTTAATTCACTTTTAAAAGATGATATTTCTTAAATTGATAGACATTATTTTTCTTAAATATAGAACAAGTGTAATTAAATGAAATTTAGAGAAGAGACATAACGTTGAGTCCTATGTTTTTAGGTGTCAATATTGACTAAAAATAAATGGATAAATGAAAATTATTGGTGGAATGTTGCATTAATATAAAATATAATATCCTAGGTTGGGGTGAGACTTTTCTCAGCACAGCACCTTTACCCCTTCTGCTGGTGGGTATGAAGAAGGGTAGTAGTACCAAAATAATTTCACATGCAATAAGTTAAAGTTTCAGGATAAGCCATCTTTATTTCATGGCTCTAATCATTATGTGCATTTCCTACATGACTTCTAGCTAAGCCTTTTCCAAGCAGTTTCTTCTCTGCTGCTCTCCATGATTCCCTGCTCCTTTTTCTGTTTTCCCCCCAAGCAACACCCTATATTCTTTATTCCAAACCACAGTTCTCTCCTATGTTTTTGGGTCTGACCATCCAGGTGATGTTAACATAGGACATTTGGGGGAGAGTAACCTCACAGTGGAAATTCAATATATATTTAGTAAGTATGTTGAAATTAAAAATTTAATTATTGACTAGTTAAAACATCATTCATTTTCTAGTTGTTTTCATACATCATTCATCACTCATTGGCTTGGATCTAGTTAAACTTACTCTTTTTTATAATCTGTGTTCAATTTTCCAGCCTTGGATTTTGGTTTTCCTTTTCTTTTGTTTTGATATTAACTATAATATATGGTAAATAAATAATACAATTAATTTAGTTCAAATAGCTAATTATTTAAAATAAATTTTAATACAAAATAAAAACAACTAAACTAAAAATTTGATGAAAACACCTGATCAATATCAATATTCAATAACCCTTTTATTTTTTCTTTATTTTTTATACTCAACATAAAAAGTTATTAAAAGTTATGAAAAGATGAAATCAGAGCAATGGTATACTATGTGGAGCCCTTAACTTACACACAACGAACCTGAGTTCAATCCCCAGCACCTCATATGATCAGTCATATCCTCTAGGAAAGATCCTTGAGTTCAGTCAGGAGTGAAACTTGTGTACCTCTGGGTGTGCCCCCGCCAAAAAGGTTTATGCTGGGGTTTTGGTAGTTGATAAAACACTTACCTTGCACATGGTCTTCTAAGTTTGATTCAGCATTCCAACTGTTTCTTGAACACGTTCACGAGTAATTCCTGAACATAGAGCCAAAAAATAAGACCTGAGCATTGCCAGTTGTAGCCCCCAAACAACAACATATTTGCACTTCTCTCTCTTTTTTGGGGGGAGGGGTGCCCAGACCTTACTTCTGGCTGCATTCACATTTTTTTTCATTGCAATTATTGAGCCAAGCAACTGGATGCTTCTTTCCTATCCAGTTCTCCAATGGGCCCCAAGGACCAAGCCCACTAATTTACAAAAACTGACACCACACCCTAACTCCAGTAGTTGTCCTGAGGAACTGAGTGGCTACATTAGTACAAAAACCTTCCTGGATGCTTTAGCAACTGAAACACAATATTTCAACCTGTACTCTGCCGTCAGAAATTGCTCCTGGCTTGGGGGACCATATGGGATACTGGGGATAGAACCCAGTTTCATTCTGGGTCAGCTGCATGCAAGGCACATGCCCTACCACTGCACTACTGCTCCAGCCCCAAGGGTTAGCCTCATATTCTGTCCCACAATAATTCCATAATAATTCTAGTAAGCAAACAAGAACAATTAGATATAAACTGGCCTGACAACTGAAAAAAAAGTTTCAAGGGCACAGAAACAGAAGTAGTAGTTCCTTAATTTAAAAATAATGAAACGAATCAATATTCGAACTGTTAGGAATCTAAAACTCCACTGTCAGCTCTATTA
>PVKC010025781.1:0-16424 GCA_004027635.1 Crocidura indochinensis
GTGGTGCTCAGGTGCTTACCTTGGCGAATCTCATTTCTGGTGTGTTCAGGAGCCATATGTGGTGCTGGAAATGAAACCCATGTTGCCTGCTAGCAAGGCAAGTAGGCTGTAATGTTTCTCTGACCTAGCTGGGTTATATTTGATATTTTCAAGGACAAATATATAAAGGAAATAGGAATGTGTGAGGAAAAAGGAAATAGAAATTTATTTGCTGCAAGTGACTATTTCTTTAGATTTAGCGGTGTGCTGGCTGGGGGGTATGGGGCTTGTCGATGTTCTGGGGTTCTTCCTAGCTCTGTGTCTAGAGTTACTCTAGGATCAGGGGTCCTCAAACTTTTTTTTTTTGATTGTTGGGTCACATCCGGCAGTGCTCAGGGGCCACTCCTGGCTCCATGCTCAGAAATTGCTCCTGGCAGGCACGGGGGACCATATGGGGCACCGGGATTCGAACTGATGACTTTTTGCATGAAAGGCAAACGCCTTACCTCCATGCTATCTCCCGGGCCCGGTCCTCAAACTTTTTAAACAGGGACCCAGTTCACTGTCCCTCAGACCATTGGAGGGTCAGACTATAGTAAAAACAAAAATTACGAACAAATTCCTATGCACACTGCATACATCTTATTCTGATGTGAAGAAACAAAACGGGAACAAATACAATATGTGGCCCGAGGACCGTAGTTTGAGGACCACTGCAGGTGGTACTCAGAGTGCCTTATATAATGGTTGAGCATCAAACTGGGGTGGCCTGAGACTGGGGTGGCCTGCATCAAGGTCAGCACCGTGCTCCCCCATCTCTGTTATGTTTCTGACCTCACATACTGGAATATTAGTGAGAAATCCCTGCATGAGTGTCAGGGCCTCGAAGTTTGACTCATGTTCCACAAAGTGCCCAGTGCAAGGAAATAGAATTATGCCAGAGCCCTGTAAGCTCACCTAATCTCTGCCAGAGTTTCAGACCCAATTAAGAACCAAAATTGAGTGTGGTTGGTTTTTTTGAACCAACCATGCTCAGAGTAACCAGGGTTTCTTTGGTTCTGTACTCAGGAATCACTTCTGGCAGTGTTTGGGGGAACATAAGAAATGTCAGGGATTGAACCCAGTTCAGCCACTTGCAAGGCCAGCACCATACCTACTGTCCTATCTCTCCAGAGATTTTTTTTTTTTGCTATTTCTCTGCTAATTTTCTCTCTTCCAGCTGCTCTCTGACTTAATAGCAAACAAACTAATTCAGCAAAAAGTCTTTGGAGAACTTTCAAAATGTGGGAAAACAAATACATTCGTTCTTTGGGATTCGTGGTAGTTACACTCAGAAAGTCATGGGAGCAGTAAATCTCAACTGTCATTTTTAGGGGCTCTCCAGGGTGAGGTTCCCACATGCTTCTGTCTTCTTTTCTGTGGAAAGACACATCATTTAGTACATGTATTGTAACTTTGACAAACTACCACCCTGTCATTCATTATCGAATACCACAGTCCTTTGTGCTTACGGACAATGTTTGAGCACTGTGGAGGTGGGTGGGGCATTCTATTCAACAAAAAGTTCCAAAAGAAAAATAAAAGCCACTAAATATTGTATTTTTTTGTATCATAAGACGCACTGCACTTTTCTCTGCCAAAGATGTGTCTTATGGAGCCAATGTTGCATGGAGCTAGGCCTGAGTGCAGGGGAGGAGAGCATCTAAAAACTATGTGTGTCTTATGGTCAGGTTCATCATCTAGAGTGAAAAATATGGTAGTTCACAGAAAAAACACAAATTGCCAGTGAGGGCATGGAAGCACAAAGCGAGGGAATGCCATGTTGTTCCTGAGCAGCAGGCATGAGCCCTGGGGCATCTCAGAACCTGGCTGCTCTGTACTTGGTCACAGGTGAGTGTCCCGTCCCTGAGGGAGAGCTTTGGGGGTGCACATACCTTTCAGTCTGTTCAGCAAGTTGAGAAGTCCCACATCAATGATGCATGGAGAGTTACTGGATTCATTTCAGTCGCAAGCGAAGTATCAAGGGCTGAGGCTGCGGCTCTGCGATACAGCATTATTAGTCTAGCAGGTGTGTGACCCCAAGTGCAGTCCTTGGGGCACTGATGTGGGGACACCGGGTGCCCCATAAGTGCTATTTCCAGGTCAGTGAGGCAACACAGAGATGCCTCCTGGACATTGCAGCAGCAAGGGCAGTCGACATCCTGGGATGGGGAGAGGAGGAAAAAGTCTTAGACTTGCTATTAAGTTAGGAGTCAAAGAGATAGTTAGGTGCACACCTTGCATGCGGTTGACCCCAGTTTGATATCCTTATGGTCTCCCAAGCATCACTGGGTGGGTACAGTCTTGGAAGAGCCCAGAGTATCACTAGGTTGGGTCTTATGGTCCAGCATCAGGTTCTTAGACCCTCACATCGAGCTGACTACCCTGTTAGGAGTGGTCCCCTGAATACTGTTTGGAAGGTTCTTTTTCTTCCCTGAATATATATATATATATATATATATATGTATATATATATGTATATATATATGTATATATATATATATATATATATTCTTGCTGGTTTTGGACCCCACCTGGTGGTTGGTTCTCAAGGCCTACTCCTGACTCTTTGCTCAGGGATAACTCCTGGTAAGGCTCAAGGGACCATCTGGGGTATCTGGAATTGTACCTGTGGGCTGTGTGTAAGGCAAGACCCCTACCTCCTGTACTATTGCTCCACACATCCCCCAACATGTTTCCATACCTGGTGGCACTCAGGGCTTACTCTAGGTTCTACACTTAGAAATTACTCCTGGCAGGCTCAGGGGATCATATGGGACACTGGGGATCGAACCCAGGTCTGTCCTGGGTCAGTCGCATGCAAAGCCAATGCCCTACTGCTGTGCTGTTGCTCCAGACCCCCCACCCCCATGTGTTTTTAAATCAAGAAAAACAATCACAACTTATTCTACAGAGAATGAAGTTGAATGACACAGAGGTGCCTGGTGCAGATCCCACTTGAGGTGTTTCTGAAGAAGCTCTTTGCTTACTGAGATCGGAGGAGGTGGAGGAGGAGGAGGAGGAAGAGGAGGAGTATGAGGATGATGATGTGGGCCAGGCATGGTGCTCAGTGGCAAGCTCTTATTTTGTGCTTGCCAGCTTTGTAAACGAGAGACAGAAGGAGATAGGGGTGATCTCACTGAATACAGGATTCTGCCTGTAAGGACACCCAGAGAGGGGAGTGGACCTGCTGAGGAAGGACTGAACAGGGGAGACCTGCACTGACCTCAGAAACTGGGCTGTATGGGAAGGAGGCTTGAATTGGGGGTACTGGAATATTATCAAAGTCTTTGCCACTGGAAGTCAATCTGGAGACTGCACAGGAAACATTGGGCAATGTGGTACATATGTTATTTGAGGTACACACCAGAGATTACAGTTTTTCCCAATTCCACCCTTGAACAGTGTCCTTTCTTGCTTGTTGAGATGTTCTTTGGCTGGAGTGTCCTTCCCCAGTTGTCCGATTAGAGGCTAACTGACCCCTGCTTGACACTACATTTTCTGGGCTTTCTGGTCTACCTGTATTCCATTAGAGAACTTAGTACATTTCTAGGTCAAGTTTATACCTTCCATTTAACAACACTCCCAGCCTCTGTTCTGTATAGGTGGGGGACAGGTTATTTTTTTCTTGGCTTCTTGGGTTAGTCACCCCAATAACAGTGATGTCAGTTGAGTGACACTTTAAATAGTTAACCTGTAAACACTTTAACCTGTAAAGACTCTAATGAATGAGAGTGAAATAATGAATTCTGATGGCATTGCCTGTTGTCCTGGATACAAGGACAGGAGGGGGACTGTTCAGAGTGGGCCTTTTCAAACAAGGAAGGGCCATATCTTGTGAATTTTTCCAGAACATTGAAGGCTTTTGACAATTGTGTGCGGGGTAGTGGTGGTGGGGATATCAGGGATTGAGCGCAGATAAACATTCTACCATTATGCCACAGGACTAACTCCGCCAGTTCTTAGTAACTGATTTTCTGATGGTCCTAGAGCAGGTTAAACCCATTAGAAATGAGCATTGGTAAAGAAAGGGGGGCCTGCCTCACTGCTTGGGACTTGTCTGTATCTACAACTGCTTTAGAGCATTTTCTGGTACATGAACCAGTAGATTGTGTCCTCTCATTCTCTCTCTATTCCCTTTAATCCCTGTCTGGGTCAGCTCTGAGTAAGTGGATTGTGTTCAGCCGCTCATGTCTGTTAAGAAGCAGAGTGATGATGATAGAACTTAGAGTTGGAAAATGTTCATAGTATTCGGTCCGGATGTTGTACTTGTCAAAGTCCTTCAACAAGGCTTGGTGAAGGTAGGCAAATTAAAATTGCCTTTCCCAATTCTCTATGAATTTTTAATGAACTGCTATACATCTTGACAATATTTTTCCTTCCACCTCTGGCTATGGTTTCCAGTGTAACCCGTGTTCTTTTAATTCGATTTTCTTTTTTCCTACCGAAGTAATTTATTTCTTTTACTTTTCAGGATTGCTTCCATTTGCAACATGCAAGTTCCAAATTCATTACAATTGAAGGTGTAGAAGACTCATGCTCAACTTAGAATAACTATGAAATCTATCACTGGTTTACTTCAAGTGATAGAATTGTGACATGTTTATCTAAGTAGAAACATGTTACTGCAAAGACATGAGGCTTTGTTTTCCTCTGAAAAAGTTTTTAAATGCACCAGGGCTTTAAAAACAATCACCATTTTCTTAGCCAAATATGTGGAGGAATGATCTTTTAGAAAGAAAGAAATAGGCTTCAAACACATCTCGGTGGAACTATTTCTTTAATCAGCAATTCTTATTATGGGCCTTTCTATAAAAGAAAAAAAATCATGCTGAATGTTTTTATTAAACACTATAGAAATACAATTATAAGCTTCTGTGTCAATTAGGAATTACAGGTTCTTAAACCTGTGGATTATTCCATAGCTGTATGAGCACACAAGGCTACATGCTAAAATTCATTTTAAACATAATTAAAGACAGAATAGAGCTTTTAACCTCTACACCACCAGCTTTTGACACCAGAGATGGAAATGGGTTAGAGTCAGAAAATATACTAATTAAGCTAAAAAAATTAAAGAAGTTAAAAAAATGTAAATACTACCAAAATATTTCACTCTAGAGTTTAGGTGAAGTTTTTCTACACATGAGAAGTCTTTTTTTCTTTCTCTATTTTACAATAAACTTTTCTACTGACTTAAAAATTTTTTTTTACTTTAGTTAAACATGTTCTTTTGTAAAAATGCTGTGACTTGGTACTGGAAAACACTTTTAATGGTCTTTACCTTGTTTGTAAATCGCAGAAGAAAAAGTCCAGTTGAATTAAAGCCAGAATAAATACATCAGTAAACAATGTTGATGAGCTGAGAGTCTTTGTAAATTATCCCATACTTTCCAGAAGGTTTGGAGCCCAACAGTTGTGTGATGAACATTGCCAGGGACCAGGGTCTAGACACAAAATGATGGCTCTCTTCTTGCCCATCTGCCTGCCACATGTCACCCATTGTCTACAAAGGTTTGTGTGTGCTAAGTGTGAATAATTCAGTGCCGGATCCATTTCCACTGACTGGAAATGACAACTCAGCATATTTATATCGGCCACTCATTGTCATTTCATGATTACCCAAGAGGATCAAATCAATACATCGACACCATGTGCATAGAGTCGAGCCAATTAGTGTTTCCATGATTAGTCATGTGATCTTTGAATGAAAACACTGCATTTGGAGGGGAGAATATTGCCATTTTGTCAAACTGTATTGGTAGAAGTGAAAACTCAGTTGTATTTTTTTTTTTCTTCAGAAAATGGAATTCCCTGTGGTCAGTATCCAGTGATGAGGTTTTTAGTACAGATATCAGCTGAAGTCATATCCAGCCGTTAAGCTTCTGTGTCAATTAGAAATTGCAAGTTCTTAGACTTATGGGTTATTTCCTAGCTGTATGAGCTAAAATTTGGGTCATGCTGAACCATTGGGCCATGTCCAGTGGTGCTCAAGGCTATTTCTGCCTCTTTGTTCAGGAGTGACCCCTAGTGGTCCTTGGGAGGATCCAACTAGGGTGCAGTGAACAACCCAGAGCCTTCAGCATGGAAGACCTCCCCTTGTACTATCTCTCTGACCCTGGCCTTTAGGAACTTGAGAAGCCAGGATTTAAGGGAATCCATTGAAAAGGAGATTGTAGGGAGTATACGTGAGCACCATGACCAGAAGAAGTGGGATACCCTCAGCCAGCACAGAGACCTGTTGGATCAGCACCACAAGCCCTGGTGAGCAGCACAACAAAAAAGTGTTGTAATCTCAGGTGATTGCCACAAGAACCATAGAAAGGGGTGGTCTGAGCTCATTGCTAATCATTGCTTTTAATTTTTCTTTCTTCTTTTCCTTATGAATTTTTAATCTTAACTTGGAAAAATTATTGATTTACGATGATTTATTACTGAAGTACCGTTATGTTTGAGACTTAAAATGTTGATGGGTCTTAGAGGGATAGTATAAGGGCATCAGGCTGTCAGTCAGGGCTCAGTCTCCCTCCATCTCAGCTGGATCATTCCACCCTCTCCCCTTGCCCCGAGTAACCTCTGTTCTCTGCTATGTTTGGTCTAAGGGTTAGTTTTGGGCCAAGTCAATTCTTAATTCCCTTTGTCTTCCCTACCTCAGAGCTGCCTTTTCTCTACTCACAAACTCAAATACAAGCATCAAGCTTCTTTCCATGATAATCTCAGAATGGGAGAATCAAACTCTGAGGGCACAGGTTTGTATAATACCATCTAGTGATTCCAAAAATAGTTTCAAGTCTCAGTATCACAGCCTGTTCTAAGGGAGGGAAGACCCTGGCACTCTCCCACCCAGTGTAGAGTTGGAAAGACATCCAGTTGCCTCCCACTCCTCCATTACTGCTCACACCAACTAAATGTCAGGTGTGCATGCAGGAGGAAATGTGTGCATAAAGCCAGTGATGATGGTGCCTAGGGTTTCCAGCTCTTTCCAAGACTTTGGCCATTTCTCTTTTCCTATCCAACTAACTCAAGACCAAGTACAATGGGAAACATCTTGTGGCTTCTATTAGGAAGCTCTGATTCCCGTAATCTCACCAATACCATATAAAATCAAAGCTGTCAACTGGGCAGAATTTTTTTCTGAGACCATAAAGAGAGACATTAGGGTTAGACAACCAACAACTAACATGCCCAAAATCTGTAGTTGGTCTTTTGACAGCTTCATGGGCTGAGACACCCTGTATCTCTTAGGTCAAAGGAATTTTCTTTCTAATTTCCCCAATGTGTGATGTGCCTATAAAAAAAGCCACACCTACCACTCCCCCCATCTTTTTATTTCTTTTCTTCTTTTAATATTACTTATATTCTACATAAGGGCTCCCACTTTCCATAGAACCATAGAACTTGAATCACTCTGTTCTGTTTCATATTTCTATGTCCTTTTACAAATTGAGAAAAGAAAAAAATGTGGATGGGGCCCAGGAGCCAAGTGGTCTCAGGAACATTGAGTGGGGAAAAAAAAGGTCTGATCTAAATACCCAAGCCAAAGTGAACAACTGAATCAAGAGACCCAAAATATAATATACTATACACAAAATGAAACTGGTAAACTAATAGTCCAGGGGGCTAGAAGTGTGGAGGTTTGGGATGCATGCAGGGGGAACTATGGTGGAGGGAGGTCAACACTGGTGGTGGGAATGGCCCGAATTCACTGTCATTAAACACCTGAAATACAACTATGAAAGACTTGTAATTCACAATGGCCTCATTAAAAATAATTAGATAAAAAAAGAAAAAGTTGTCTTTTCTCTATTTGGGCTAATAATCTTGCATGTCTCTTATTGCAACATTTTCAGAGAGTTATAGATTTTCCTTGTGGGAATGAATCTACACCTGGTGGCACTCAGGGCTCATACCTGACCTGGCTCTGTCTGCGCTCAAGCATCATTCCTGGCTGGCTCCTTATGGGATGCTGGGATCTATCCCAGTCTACTAGGTGGCTTCATGCAAGAGAAATTCCTTACCTGCCATATCATTTTGGCCCCCAGTTATAGATTTTTAAAATAGACATTAAATCTATGCTTACTGTATATTATATCTGCTGTGCTTACATTTCCCAGATGTACCACACATTTTTTTACATTGTTTTTCTGGGGGTTCACGCCTGGCAATGCACAAGGTTTAACTCTGGGTTTGTGCTCATGAATCACTGCTGGTGGGACTCAGGGAAACTATATAGCGTGCCAAGAACTAAACCCAGGTTGGCCATGAGCAAAATAAGTGCCCAACCTCACACTGCTCCCCCTCACACTTCAAGTATACCTTCTTCAGGCATAGTGTATGCTTGGTATTCATATTCATGTCTTTTATTAACCCTAACATTCTAGCAGCTAGACTAGCTATTAGCTGAATTATTCAAAGGGTCTTGAGAACATAGCCTTAATATGTGGGTGGTTATTTCTGAAGCTCACTTTCCAAAGACATGGTGTGTGATCATTTCTTTTTGCACTTATCCATTCAAGAATTTTGGCTGAATGCCTGGTATGTGGTAAAGAGGGAAAGAAAAGGATTTTTTTTAAGCAATGAAGAATCCTACATTGGAATGGAGAGAACATTCTTGGATATTTAAAACATTAAAGTTAGACTTAGAAGAATCTATATGAAGGCCGAAGTAGTAGCTTAGTGGTAGGGAATTTGTCTTGCATGCGTCTGACCTGGGACTGATGTGGATTTGATCACCAGCATCCCATATGGTCCCCAAGCCAGGAGCGATTTCTGAGCACATACTCAGGAGTAATCACTGAGCGCTGTTGGAAAGGGTCAACATAATTGATAATTGTTGTCAATGACACAGAAAGACCTCAAAAAAGAATTGTAGGAGGAGGCAGTATTGGTTGGGAGGGAGATAGAATTGAAGCTGGTTCTTGAAAGGTGAATTGGATTCAGAATTATTAGAAGTGAGGTTGAACTCAGATTAAATTCTGGCCAACTGGAGTTCAGTAGTGGAAAAGTCTTGTTTCATATAAAATACCTCCTAGAAGATACCGGTAACCAGTCAAATGAAGGGAATTTTCTGAGCATCATTTTATTTATTTTAATGTAAAAGAAGGCTCCATAAACGAGAAATGATCAATGATGTTGGCATAATTTCTGTGTAAAACCACCCGGCCTAATTTATTCAGCACAGATTGGCAAGGGATTGTGTGTTAGCTGTTCAGATGGGTGGTTATTGTTCTGATAATGAGGAATAAGTGTCTCCAAATTGTTGCCTGCTAAGAGAGTGAAAATAGGACTAATAGCATTTTTAAGGCTCTGTAAATATTTTATTTGTTCATCGCCAACACCTTTAATAAAAGGAACTACTCTTGCTGCATTGGAGGCAATTTATCTGCTTGGATGTGCGACTTTCTGATGGATGATGACAGGAATGAGCTGTCTCCTTTTCCTTTCTCACCCAGACGCACATGAACCCCCTTTGAGGAGATTTCCCCACCCCCCCTGCCCACAAGATTGCTAGCCTGACAAAGAAATGAACTTTGGCGATTTCTTTGGGCGAGGACTCTTAAATCCCTAGAAGGAAGCATAGCTCAATTCTTAATAGTTCTTTCTGAATATGCTGGGCTTACTACATTTTTCTCATGAGCCTGGAAAATTAGTTTGTATGGAAAGTGACCCTGGCTGTTTCTCTTCTGTACCAATGTGCTTTTTTTCCCCTACCCTTTTCCTTTACATAGATTATGATAGTTTTCTCAAGTTCTAGCATCTTGTTCCTCCTCTTTTGAATGACAGCACCATATTGGATGGAATGTAATGGGTTGATCACAATTTAGTCACAGACTTTCCTTCAAAACAAGCAACCAAAGGTATCTGTCCTCTTAACTTGACTTAGAGAAAGCATTTGATGTTTTTGATTTATTTACAGAATTTCCACAGACCCTAAGTTAGGGATGGGGTAGAGGGTCATGGGTGTGCAAATAGGATATGCCAAGTAACATAGTTCAGATGGGAACTCTGAAACTAGAATCAGCCTCAAAGAAGAAACTAGATTCTGTCTTTAGGACCCATGAAGAGTAACAGAATAATGCACTGGTTTCTCTACCTAGAATCTTCTAGCTTGGGTGAGTGACTCTCCTTCTCTTCAAGGAGAAATGTGGCTTTGATTGTTCAGCCCCCTTCATGCCTGAGCACACTCCATCCTTTGGAGACTAGGGAGTTTTTGTGTCCTAACTGATCCATTGGTCTTGGAGAGATAGTCTGTCTTCCCTAGACTTCTGAAGCCAGTAGGCATGGCTACTCTACTGGATGTGTATAAGATCGGAGTGGCCTGGCCACCAATGGGCATCTTCTGTTCAAAAAGTGCATCACTCTTTAGTGGCATTTAGATCCACAACTGGTGCAGTACAAGAGTTCCTCTTGTTTTGAGAGCACTTTCAAACCGTGTTGCTTTTGTTCATTCTTCTGGATATCTTGATACTTGGGTCTGCTTGAACCTAAGAATATTGGTATTTTGTAAAGGTGTGGTGTGTGTGTTTGGGCAACACTCAGTGATACCCAAAGGCCACGTCTGGCTCTGTGCTTTAGAGTTCCACTTGTGGTACTGGGGACCAAACCTGGTTTGCCTGCCTACAAGCCAAGTGACTTACCTCCTATATAATACCTCTCTGTCTCTGTCATTAAATTTTTTAAATTCATGTCCATCTAAAAGCAAACCTACACTTGTTTTTCATATAGTAAGGAACAACATTGCATCTTTTAATTTTTATCACCCAAGTAGAGTGAACAAGTGTCTCAAAATAAAGATTTATTGGGAAATCAAGTACAAGCAGTGATGAGAAAGATCTGAAGTCTACATTATTTACGGTTTACCATAGATAGTCATTTTCAGAGATTAATAGAATGAACCTGTTGAATTATTTGAGTTGCTAAAAAATAAAAATAATATTTGTATTTGAGCCACACTTGGCAATACACAGGGATTACTCCTGGCTCTGCACTCATGAATTACTTCTTGTGTGGGAGATTCTGGGGCTCGAACCCACGTTGGCCCCATGTAGGGCAAATGCTCTATCTGCTGTTTAGTCTTTAGTTCTTTCTACCTCAGGGGAAACCTGTTCTTTTTGTCTGAAGTTGCCTCAGTTTCATATTGTTTGTCTTCACTGAAGAGTGGATGCCACCTTATACTGCTTGACTCGTGAGCTGTAAAAAGAAATAAATAAAAATTAGAACGGCTCTGTGAGAAGATAAAATTGTAATTTCTTTTGAATGGAGGAACTTGAGTAAACTCCCAAGTGCTTATCCACACAAAGCTTTATCCTAGAGCTGTGAAACTAAGTCATTTTGAGTAGATGGGTTTATTTCCCCATGTAAAATGATTTCCCCACCAAGATACACTTCCGAAATAGGAAGTTTCTCTCAAATAATGAAAAATTATAGGGCATGCCCATAGTCAGCAGAAAAAAGGACTGTGGGAAGATAAAAAGGAACTCATCTGAGTCGCGGTGGAGAGATGAGAAAATTTGAGAACTGGTTGCACTCAGAAAAAAAAAATCAGGCATGGACAGGAGTTTATATGAAAAAATGTCTGATCCAAAGCATTTCTCTTTAATATTATCTTATAGCATTTATATCTACCCACCCTCTGTCTCCAAAGGACTTTGGCCTCCCAAAATATTGGCTTTGCTCACAGGAGTCCTTTTGTCCTTTGGAGCTATATTCATTTCAGAGGAATGATGCAGCTGATTAGAGAATTGGGTAACTTGAAGGCGATCCAGTCCAAGTCTTGGGAATCATGAAATGTTTTTGTTGCTTTTTTTAGATTCTTATTTCCTGTGGTCATAGCCCTGTGAGAGCTTGCAGTGGTAGCATCGTTTTGATTTCACATTTTTACACTCCTGGCCCAGGAGAAGACAGTGCTCAGCATCATACTTTACTAGTCAATTGTGATATTCTTGAAAAGTAAATGGTGACAGTCTTGAAAAGTTGACTTGATCATTTCTTGAGCACCTATGTGCCCAGCCCTAAAGTTGACATTAGTATAATGCAGTGCTTCTCAATTATTTTCAGTCATGCCCCCCTAGGAAGAAGAAAACATTTTTTGCACCCCCGCGGGACTGTAAATAGTTTATTTTTATTAAAAAATTTTAACATGCAGAACAAAAATATAAAAAATAATTTGAGCTGATTTTTTTAAATCAAAGGTGATGTCTGGATTAATGGCTACAATGAGCATGTTTTGCAATGCATATCTTTTCAAAGATGGGTTTAAAGCAGGACACAGCAACTCTCAGCTCCAGAGACATACAGAGACATAAACACGGGGCTTAGCTTGTTATGACAGTGTTTGCAGAGGTCAAATATGCCCCCTTTATGGAGCCTTGCGCCCTCCATGGGGGGCACATCTCACTATTTGAGAACCACTGGTATAATTCAGTCTTGAAAGGGTCTTATTTACTGACTTAAAATAAAAAGACTGGAATGAGGATTTTTGTTTTATGTACCAGCTGCTTATATCAATGGAGACCAATGAGTTAGTTTTTATCATCCCCGTATTATCTTCTTCAGACTTTTACAGGCAGATTTATAGAATGAAAATAAATAGATCCTACATAGCACTGGTGCAGACTCACTGATTGTTGACACTTAGAATTATATTGGCTTCTAATGAACACAATGGATTTGAATGGAAATATGCTGCTTTTAGAGAGAGAACCACAAATGAGATTTCATTTTCCCCTGAAGATCTGTTCAGAAAATTGACCCAGGTCAGCACTGCCTTTATCTTAAAATGATCACTCTTTCTCCTCTTTGGGACCCACACATGTTGGCCTGCTTAGCAGAGTGACTCTTGATTCCAGAATCAGGACAAGCAGAATTAATGCACAGATGAATTCAAAGGAAATGCTAAAGTCCTTTCTTTGCCCACCCTTGGCCACAAGATGGTTTTCTGCATGAAATGACAAGTTTATATTAACTGCTCAACTTTCCAACTTTTATGGAGAAGCCAATCTTGCTTCTTCGGTGGTATTATCAGTCAAGTAGGTTTGTTTTATGCATCTTGTCTTAATATTACCCTACTCTGAGTGTCTCTTCTCTGCCTGTCCTAGAGATCAGTTTCTCAGCATGTGTCAAACTTCCTTTTCTCTCCTCATATTTCATTCTTCCAGGATCTGCAAAGTATCCAACTTCTCATAACTCACTTACAAATGGATTCTGTCCAGAGGGATCAAGGTCGACTTCTCGTTAATTGGAGTTTCAGATTTCCAGCCTGCATCAAGAAAGGAAGGAGGGGAAAGAGTGGGGGTGTCATCTCCAGGGAAGGAAGGTCCTACCTTAATTTCTGGGGCTTGATTTAGTAATCAAGATTTTTTTTTCTCTTGGATGAATTATGAGCAGAGTGATAAGGCTGAATCAGGAATGAGGCCCGAGTTTGGCAGGGACCCTGAGTGACTTCACTTTGTGGTCAGGGAAGAAAAAGAAAAAGAAAAGAATCCACTCAATTGCCAGGCATTTTAACCTTGGAGGTAGAGCATGAGGGGGAAATCTAAGAGTTTTGACCTTCCAGTGAGGCTGAATTATAACAAGAGCCTGCTATAACTAGCACAGCTTGCGTTTCATACTTGAAATAAAGCCAAAATCAAAATAGTCTCCATTCTTGACATATGCAGAGGGGGAAATTTATGACATGTTTAAAAGGTCTCACCTGAAAGCCAACATGGATTTAGAATAAAAATGGTGCCATGGCATTTAATGGTGTCCATAACTTGAGCGACGAGTTTCTGGGCCTAATGACCCAGAAAGGAGAAGCAATTCTTTTCAATCTAGACCTGGCTGGAAGTGTTTATTTATTTGGACTAAGACTCCTGGTCTGCAAGTCTGTGTCATTGTTTGGATTCTATCCAAATAAACGGAGAAGGATAAACTTCCGTTTCAGGTGAGGTTGAGATCTTGTGAGCCAGATCACAGTATCTAAGCCCCAAATTTGCTCTTCAGAGCCTGCCGTCTCAGTTCTGCAGATGGTTTTTTTTGGGGGGATGGGGGGAAGCCCCTGCTACGTGTATGAGCCAGTATTACATGGTTGTGACATCATGATGATGATATTTAGAATCTGTCAAAATTGTAACCTCTTTTGGGGAAAAGGCTCAGACGCACATGAAAGTAGATACTCATTGTAGGAAATTCTTGGAGTCAAATGTCAGGACATCATATGGTCATTTCAGCTCAAGTCGATTCTCTGCTGTGGTGTTGGCTTCAGTTACTCTTAGAGGTCTGATGAATCAGATGGAATTTGAGCTAGGTTGTTAAATGGGTTTAATTCAATTGGGTCCTAGATTTTTTAAAAAAAGGAACCAATAAGATTAGAAGTTTCCCATTGGAGTGTACCAGGCTTGCATTTTGGACTAATATTATTCAACTACAGGTCTAAAGACAGGTGCTGGTTCTTGGGGCCTGTATGGGCCCCTGGGTAGCCTGTTAGAAAAGACCCCCGATAACTGGAGAGAGGAGAGGAGTAGAAAGAAGGGGAGGAGAGGGGAAGGGAGGGGGAAAGAGAAGGGAGCAAGATGATGGCTGCATTTTCCTGAACTTGCTGTCTCTGCTACCTTGAAGCCCCTGCCTATACCCTTTCCTTTAGTCCTCTAGTTGCATCCTTGCCCTGTCCCCAAGACCCAGCCCTCCCTTTCCTGGTCCCTCTCCCCATCCCCTTTTCTTCCTCCTCTTCCACTCCCCTTCTCTGTCCCTCTTCCCAGGGGTTGTCTGTAAGGACCCTGTATTACTACCCTGCCCATTCCCCTATTAAACCCAGTCTCCATAAAAACCTTTTCATATCAGACTCCTTCCTATTTCTTTCCTGGTATACAAGGTCAAAAACTACTGATCTTCTTCCTTGGTGATAACTTGTCTGCCCATGAACCAGCATGTAGGACAGGTTCTGGGTAAAGTTGTTGAATCATAGGTATAAAATGATAGAACAACACTGGTTTAGCAAAGCATTAATTAAGTCATCCACCCTCTTGGCCCAAGTTGGAGCTTGAGATCAGATTTGCTAAGCTGACCAATCTTTTTTTTTCTCAAATCTCTCTCTTTTATTTTCAGTGTGTTTTACAGACATGATTATTTTATCAGCATTTAGGATATTAATCATAATTACATAATACCAAATTAGAAGGGTTTGTGGGGTGGAAGTCTAGAAACTGATTCAATGGGCTTTAGTTGAAAAGTTCCCCCACCCCAACCAGGTAAACTGGGGGATGAGATGGCCCCGTGTCAGGTATATTTGAAAATCATAGTAACGTATTTTAAAGGGCAATGTGGAGTCTTCTTGTTTCCTGTCTTGTGGTGGGTCACAGGTCAGTGCTCAAGGGAACTATGTTCTCTCTAAGGTTATTGGGAGGAATGTTGGAGAGAGAGAGATGAGGGAAATAGTATAGGAGGGAAGGAGAGAGATTTTTTTTGAGGAGTGGAGAAAGAAGAGAGAAAAGAAAGAGGGGAGAAGGGACGAAATGAATTAAAAGTGAGATCATTTGAAGACTACTTAGGAGCTTTCTTTGAGACCCCTGTAATTCCTGGGCAACGGTGAGGATAATAGAAAGGAGGAAAAAGGCTCAAAATTCAGAATTAATGGGAAGACGAATTTGGGTTTTCTTGAAATAGGGTCACCAGATTATTAATTGAAAGTTAAGTGGTTGATTCTTTTTCAATCAGCAGACCACAGTCAAGCATTTATATTTTGGTCAACCACTCAACCTGACCATTGACCTAAGACAAGTCATTAAAATTCCTCATCCTTTCATTCCTACTAGTGCCATCCCAACAAATGAGTATTTACAAAACATTGAGTTGTGGACAAGAGGTGCCTTGTTATAAGAACATCAGGCTATAATTTTCCTTGCCATTGGGGTCATTGTTCTTGCCTGCAATTGTGGTGCAAGTCTATGTTTCTTATCTTCGGGTATTTTTTTGTCTTGAAAATGAGTTTCCTTTGAGATGGTCATTGAAAGTCTGGCAATAATTTAAAATATATGTTTAATATTCCTCCATCGAGGGGATATGAAAAACATGAAGTATTGAGGATGATCACTGTCATTCCCACTCACCCCCTTAATCTAATACGTGGAATATATTGAAAATAATTTGACTTTGTTGATTTACAAAAGGCATATTAATTTAAATCGGTGCTTTTCTGGGGGGTGTTGCTGTTTGTTCTTTATCTTTTTTAAATTTTTCTCTCTTTTTCTTTTTTCTCTCTCTCTTTCTCTTCCTGTGGAATTCTCTGAGCCAGGCTTTCCTGAAAAGAATATATTAAGACTGTCAGAATGATTCTTTTCAGCACACTAAGCTTTGAGGTGCCCTTTGTTGAGGGAAAAATGCATTATTCTCCAAGTCCTTCTGATCTTTAGGAAAATGGAAAATATCAA
>PVKC010025782.1:0-16360 GCA_004027635.1 Crocidura indochinensis
CGCTGAGTGCATCACTAATATAGTTAAACCGTATTCTTATTAGGAAAATATAGTAAAAGTCAGTGTATGGATTGAGGCTGAGAAAGCGACACTCATCTAAGTAGGAGAGAGCGGTTTCTAACCAAAGTCTTCCTAAAGCTGGAGGCTAGTTCATTGCTACCTGTTGTCAATTTGGGGAAATGAGGTCTATTTTCCTTATGATTTGCAAGGCATTAACAAGGAATGCCTTGCTTTTCTGATGAGGACAGTTAACTTCAGCTTTGCTTGTGTCACTTATACTTAGAGAATGATCAAGTCTTGTTTTCAATTGCTGCTCATTTTACTTGTAATTATACTAGATTTACATATAATATTATTTAGCTTTAATTTTATCTAAAATTTTAATGATAAAATGATGACTGTTGGGCATCTTAATGCATTGTTGTTGTTGTTTGTTGCCACACCTACTGGCAATCAGGCCTTACTCCTGGCTCTGAACTCAGTAATTACTCTTGACAAGCTCAGGGGATCATATCAAGTGCTGGGAATAGAACCAGGGTTGTGCAAGGAAATGCCCTACTCACTGTGTTATCACTCTGATCCCAAGGTTTCACTAGCTTTTAATAGTTTTTGAGAGCTACTACAACTGGAAGTTTCAACTCACAAGAGGTTGTTACCAATTGTATATTGACCAATTGATTTTTCAAGCTTATGTTTAAAGTTAATCTTGTTAACCCTCCTTAATTCTTTGTAGCCTTCTTGTCATTATTTGCCTTTATAATTCATTTTATAGAAACTGATTTTATGTCTGGATAATCTTAAAGTGAAAAATGTGGGATTTGAGGCTTATCAATGACTCACTTTAAGATATCCATGTTGGGGCCAGAGCAGTGGTGCTAGAGGTAAGGCATGTGCCTTGCAAGTGCTATCCTAGAACGAACCGAGATTCGATCCCCTGGTGTCCCATATGATCTCCCCAAGCCAGGAGCGATTTCTGAGCACATAGCCAGGAGTAACTCCTGAGCATCAATGGGTGTGGCTCCAAAACAAAAGCAAAAACACAAAACAACAAAAAAAGATATCCATGTCATTAATGCCAATCCTGACTGGAGGTAGAATTAACATGATTAGTTTGTTATGTTTCCTCTATTGCTGGATAATATTCAGTAGTTGCACATTCTGAAATGCTTTTATTGGGGGGATGCTGATTGCATCTCTGGCAGAGCTCCATAGTTACTCCTGGCTCTGCTCTCAGAAGTTACTCATGGCAGGGTTAGGGTACTATATGGGATGCCAGTGATTAAATCTTGGTTAGCCACATGCAAGACAAGTGTTCTCCCCAATATACTATTGCTCTGGGCCTGAAGATGCCTTTGTTCTATCTGCTAACTCCTTTTAAACTTTCCCCTGAATTCAGAGCATCCAAGAATATCTCATTATATTATTTGGCCTTTCCAGAATGTCATATAGTTGGAGTAATTTTGTAGTTACGGCTTCTAATTGGTCTCCTTTTATTTAGCAATACCTCCTTAAATTGTCACCCCATTTTTTTGTGGCTTGATAAAAATAAACAAACTGATGAAAAGTGATGTACTATCTATCACTGCATAATAATCCATTATATGTGTACCATTTGTTTATTCATTTAGCCAGAAGTAAGTTTTGCTTCCAATTTTTGACAGTTATGTGTAAAATTGTTATAAACCATTATGGGCAGAATTTGGAGTGGATGAAAATTCTCACCTCAGTTTTGGATAAATACCTCAGACATCAGAGTTAATTGCTATATGGCAACCTGTTTTCCAACATAAGCTCTGGTTTGCATTTCCATAGCACTGAATGTATGTTCTGATTTTTTGTTTACCATATCCATAGAGCAGTATTTTCATTTGGAAAGATGCCCCTCCCTAGGCATCCTCTCAACTGTACTGAAAGAGAAAGCCTTAGTTTTCCTCTTGCCCACTATTGCTTGTGGTTCCATTTTAGCTGACTAAGTCTACATTTTAGAAATCCAGCTAATTCCTGGATTTTCTCTGATTGGGTAGTTTACACTTTCCTAACACCATACATTCTGCCCCAGATCTTGGACTCCTTGGAGACCAAGAGATAATGAACAATAATAGGGAGTTGGTTAAATAAAATACGGAAAAGACCCTAAAAATACAGGGTGTTGGTCTTCACAATGCAGATTGTCCCTAAATGAACAAGTTATCTCTTTGATACAAAAGGTAATCTTCTCATATTTGGTTTGATAAGCAACACAAAGACCCAATCTTTCTATAGAAATCCTAAAAATAAGCCCATAGTTAACTAAGTCCCACATTTTCTGCTTGAAAATATTGAAGAAACTAGGAAGCATGGAAGAACAGAGACCACTTGCACCACTCCTGCATCAGTACTAGCCTTGTGCTTGTATCTGGGTAGTATTGTGTTGAGTTGGTGTAGACATGAAAAAGCCAAAGACTGTATGCTTGACCACACTCTACTGGGAAAGTTAACACAGAGATGACCATTTTGATAAATACACAAAAACCTCTTTAGGGTCCAGAGAGATAGCATGGAGGTAGGACGTTTGCCTTGCATGCAGAAGGATGATGGTTCAAATCCTGGCATCCCTTGAGCCTGCCAGGAGCGATTTCTGAGCATAGAGTCATGAGTAACCCTTGAGCACTGCTGGGTATGACCCAAAACCCAAAAAACCCTCTTTAGTTCAACTTGAGAGCAGAGATCACAGATAAGATATTCTTTGTAAACTTGCTCTCATTTCAAATGTGTGGGGTCCCCTAAAACCAGGTCTCTACTGAGCAGAGGCAGAGTTAGAACTAGATCTGAAAGGGGCCGGGCGGTGGCGCTGGAGATAAGGTGCCTGCGCTAACCGAGGATGGACCGCGGTTCTATCCCCGGTTCCCCATATGGTCCCCCGTGCCCGCCAGGAGCGACTTCTGAGCGAATAGCCAGGTGTAACCCCTGAGTGTCACCGGGTGTGGCCCCAAAACCAAAAAAAAAAAAAAAAAAAAAAAAGAACTGGATCTGAAGCCTTGGGTCCATGTCTCTAATATTCTGCTACCTACTAAGGGGGATCTTTGGGTTAAGGAGATAGGAAAGTGGTTTGTCCTTGGCTTTGCACATGACTGACCTCAGATTAGATCCTTGGCACCACATTTAGTGACCTCTGAGCACAGAGCCAGGAGTAAATCCTAAGCACTTCCTGTGTGAACTCTTTAAAACCAAAATATGAAACAAACAAGAAAACTAAGGAGACCTCTTACTCATAAAACTAAGGTGGCCTCTTACTCATAAAACTAAGGTGACCTCTTTCTCATAAGGTATTTTCAAAGCCAAAATTTGGGGTTGGGAAATCATTCTTGACTCTGCTATATCTAGTCACAACACACAGTAAGAACAGAGTTATACCTCAAAGCAGATATTTTTGGCTTTGTTTTGGGGGACTGACATTGATGCTGTGTTTAAAGGTCACTTTCAGTGGCATTCAGCAAACCTCAAACTACAGGGGATGAACTCCAGAACTCTTGAATGCATGGTATATGCTCAGCCATTTAACCTCTCTCTGTCTCCAGACATGGGCTTTCACCAAGCAGAAAAGGTTTTGCAAAAGATGTTCATCTTGGAAGGTGCCAGGATTAAGGACCAAGGAATTGATGGTAATGATCTTTTGGGGGAGATGTTGAAAATATCCAAAAGGGATCCTGTATTGAGGGCCCACACACAGACATCATATAAACTGGGCAGATTTGAGAATTTGGGGACAGAGTGAAACTGGCCTTGTCTGAGCTCTGGTCTATGGTGCTGTTGTCCTTATAGAACTTTGTTATTAAAGACAGGGTGACAGGGATGGCAAGTCAAACACGAGTTGGGGTAAGACAGCACATGTGGGGGAGATGAGGAACATGTGGGGGGATGAAGAACACGTGGGGGGATGAGGAACACGTGGGGGATGAGGAACATGTATGCTACTTCTTTGTGTTACTTCATGTGTGCTAAGTCCTGCTCCACCCCAGAAATTACTCCTGTGGGCCAGAGAGGTGGAACAAATAGTAAGGTGTTGCCCATGATAGCCTAGGATGGGCTGCGATTTGATCCTCCAGTATCCTATATGGTCTCCCAAGCCAGGAGCGATTTCTGTGTGCATAGCCAGGAGTAACTCCTGAGTGTCGCTGGTTGTGGCCCAAGAACAAAAACAAAAGCAACAACAAAAGAAAACAAATTACTCCTGGAAGTGCCCAAGAAATAGAACAGGCTGTGGAGACCAAATCTGGGCTGTTGTCCCCATGCAAGACAAGCACCTTCCCTGCTCTACAATCCATCAGTCCAAAAGGAAAAAATTGTGTTTTTTGGGTGTGTGGTTATATCTGGCAGTGTTCAGGGGTTACTACTGGCTCTGCACTCAGATATAGTTCCTGGTAGCCTCAGGGGACCATATGGGATGCTGGGATTTGAACCACCTTCCGTCCTGGATTGGCTTCGTGCAAGGTAAACACCCTACCGCTGCTGTGCTATTTCTCCGACCCAACCCTTTTTTTTTTGTTTGTTTTGGGGGGGGTCATATCCAGCAGCACTCAGGGGTTACTCCTTACTCTGTGCTCAGAAATTGCCCCTGGCAGACTCAGAGGACCATATGGGATGCAGAAATTGAACCACTGTCCCTCCTGGGTCAGTCTCGTGTAAAGCAAATGCCCTACCAATATGCTGTGGAAACAGCCCAAAGGACCATTTTACCTAGCAGTGTGTTGTTGTTCACAGTAATTTATGTAACTTTATCATCCCAGGAGTTGTGTTATAAGTAGCTTTAATGTTTCTATTTTCAGAGATAACCGGAAGGTGAATCACACTGTTTATATCTATTTAAAAACACTATTGGACCCAAAAAAAGGTGAACTGTGAATAGTCTGCACATATAATTTAATAATGAACTCTTTAATCACTTTGGTCTTTTATGTAGGTAAATAAGTTATCTAATCCTCATTATCCTTTATTTTTAGCTAATTTTAAAAATTGATTTCACTGTATTTGTTTGTGCCACAAATGGAAAGAGGATTACTTCAGAACCTCAGAATAGAAATTATTCCATTTTCTGCAGTCATTTTCTCTGCTTTAACTTGAATCAGTTCTAGAATGTCTATGCTCAGTTTGTGGGTCTGTATGTTAGTTACTGTGTCAAATGTATATGAAACTGTATGTTTTATAACTTTTCCTTTTTAAACTCTTGAACTTAATTTTGGGCAGATTTTCAATTATCTTACTCTTTTGTTCCAACTTACTAACTCAACAAAACCTTTCCCTTTGGGGGAGATAGGTTAGAGGGGTTCACCCAGTAGTGCCCACAGCAAATTACAGTTCTGTGCTCAAGAATCACTTCCGGGGGCCGGCAAGGTGGCGCTAGAGGTAAGGTGTCTGCCTTGCAAGTGCTAGCGTAGGACGGACCATGGTTAGATCCCCCAGCGTCCCATATGGTCCCCCCAAGCCAGAAGCGATTTCTGAGTGCATAGCCAGGAGGAACCCCTGAGCGTCAAATGGTTGTGGCCCAAAAACCAAAAAAAAAAAAAAAAAAGAAAAAAAAAAGAATCACTTCTGGTGATATTGGGGTTGGAGGGTGGCATATATGCTATCTTGACTGGGAATTGAACCAGGCTTGACTGCATGTATGGAGAGAGCTTCTCTGACCACAAATCTTCCTCTCTTAATAACCCTGCTACAAGATTTCCCTTCAAAGTTAAGTTCTAAGTCTAAAATAAACCCTGATTATTGTTCCTCAGAATATCACCTACCCTTTGTCCAAACTTTTTCTCCACCTTAGCTTTCTCCTGTAGCAAAAATATGAGTGATTCATTTCGCTCAGAGGAACATTTCAGCAGTTCTGGAAATGATGGTGAGATGGCCGACAGAATTGTGCAAATGATTTCAGTCAAAACCCTGAAAGAAAACTTTTAAAGTTGTTGTGTGCAGAAGAGGCCTGAAGTCTAATCAGTACAATGGATGGAGTGTACCTAGAAATTGAGAGGAAGGGATCCACCATAAAAGAAATAGTTGGCCGTCACCAAGGGCGTTGGCATGCCCATCACTGGGCCAGATCAGAAGTTCATGAAAGTCATATGTAGACAAGAGATGAGATTGATGTGACTGGAAAATCTTCTGGTTCTAGTGAAGATTAAAGGAGTCTGACCCAGACCACTGGGGACTTGGCAGATGGTGTTGCTGGGAGCACAGTGGGGTGGAGGTAACTTTGACAGTACAAGATGTGAAGCGATGAATCGTGAGCAAGTCCAGTTGATAGTAGAAGAAACAACCAGGTGTAAGGTAAAAAGTGGTCTCAGGAACCCCAGCATGGTCTCCCTAAGTTTCTAAACAGAGGTGTGGATTGATTGACAGTTGACTTCAAGTTCAGTGGATTCTAAGGGCTGACTTCGCCTGTTAATCACCTGGAAATGCCATGAGGCCAGAGCCTGGTCTTATCCATTTGTCTTTTCTTGTCATTTTGCATTTAACTTATTCCATCTCTCTTAACTACTCTTGCATCACTTAGCTTCTCATCTTGCCTCTCGATATGGCAAATACTTTGGTAAAAACCTTATTAGTAAAGAGAATTTTTGCTGGAAGATTGTGGTTGATGAGAACTAGCAAGGATACTGCTGGCCAACTGTTTCCTGTATTCACCTCCTTTCTCTCATCTCCTTTCTAATTTTTCTGTAATAAGATATTTATGCTCATATCTTATTAACTCTACTTTTTTGAGGCATTATGAAATATGCTTTGCAGAAATCCTATGAAGATGTTATGATGACTGAATTACAGCAATTCATCTATGATTGGCTGTCAGCCAAATAAAGAGGAACTTATGTTGCCATTGTATTATTAAATTATCAAATTATCCAGTATATTAGTAGTTAGTAGAACATTAATTTTTGAGGCCTTTTAAAAACATTCATCTCTTTGTTAATATATTGTAAGACTGACTACAAGCAATACTGAATTTAAAAAACAGCCCATTCAAGGCTTATCTATTCTCACCTTATTTTTTGTATTCTGGTGATTGACTTGAGATAGCTAAAATAAAAAATTAAATAAAATTATTTTAATGTCATAAAAAGAGAATAGAAGTTACTGAATAAAAATGAATCTGGTGGAGGAAGATATTTTTAAGAGAAAATAATAAAGGAGACAGTTTCTACCATAGAAATATAATTATATTTTTTCTGCCAGGTAGCTTTCACTCTTTGTTTTTTAATCAGATTCCTTTTTCATATTAAATAAACCACACTTATAATTTCATTAAAACATGCCTAGTTTAATGTAAGAATATGAGATAAATGGCAGCTATTTGGAACACTATTGAAAAACTAGTATGCAGAAACCAAAAGGTACGTTGTAAGTTGAAATTGTCTATCTTTTTTAGAAAATTAGTCTTGTATGCAATGCAGATGATAAGCACTTTTGCCCTAATATTTTTCAAGTTAAATTTATACAGAAGATACTGATCCCACTTCATGAATCTCACCACAAGAGTGATGAATTTACTTGGAGAAATAACTACATTGAGAATTATAACAATGTGAATGAATGAGGGAAGTAGGAAGTCTGTCTAGAGTACAGGTGGGTTGGGGTGAGGAGGAGGGATATTTGGGACATTGGTGGTGGGAATGCTGCACTGGTGATGGGGGGGTGTCCTCTTATATATGACTGAAACACAATGACAATCATGTTTGTAATCAAGGTATTTAAATAAAAATATTATTTAAAAATGTGAAAAATAGAAGGTACTGATCATTATATTGGCAAGCTATATATTTTATGAAGAGATTTGACACAACTTTTTATTGAGTTAAGTTGCTAGTCCATATGTACAAGTTCAGATCTGAAAATCTCCACTTACCTACTTGGGAAGGAATCGTTTTGCACCCTGACCAACAGATAGAACTCAGGAGCAACACCTATTAATTAAATCTTGGAACCAGCTGAGCGCATGGCCCAACACCACTGATAACCAATATGGTGCCTGCTGAGATACTAAACAATCTGATCTGTGCATAAAATGCCAAGAGGGGAGGCAGTGACATGGAGGAGGGGCAAAGCATTACTAGATTTTTAAAGTTTTGAATCATCTAATATATATTTATTTACTTTAGTAGACTATGTTTTGAAGTATTTGGATGTTTAGAAAAATGGAAAGGCTTGTACAATGATAGACTCCAGATCCAAGTTCCCCTATAAAAAAGTTATACAGAACATTTCTTGTAATGAACAAACATTAAAGTCCATACTCTATGAATCCCTTACTTTCTCCTTTTGTAATTCACTTTTAATTCTTTTTTAAAATTTTTTACAATATCATTATTTAAGCATCATGATTACAAACATGATTGTGGTTGTGTTTCAGCCATAAAAAGAACAACTTCCCTTCCTCAGTGCAATATTACCACACCAATGCACCACCCCTCCAACCTCCCCCACCACTGCCTGTATTTGAATAGGCATTCAATTTTTCTCATTCACTAACATTGTCATGATAGTTGTTAGTGTAGTTATTTCTCTAACTGCACTCACCACTCATTGTGGTAAGCTTCATATCATGAGCTTCATATTATTGTAATGACTTTCATTTTTCTTAAAACCCATAAATGACTGAGACTATTCTGTGTCAATCTCTCTCCCTCCGACTCAGCATAATAGACTGCATGTCCATCCAGGTATAGGAAAATTTCATGACTTCATCACTCCTGACAGCTGCAAAATATTCCATTGTTTATATATACCACAGTTTCTTTAGCCATTCATCTGTTGAAGGGCATCTTGGTTGTTTCCATATTCTAGCTTTTGTAAATAGTGCTGCAATGAAGTGTGAGGAAAGCATTTTTGTATTGTGTTTTATTGTTCCTAGGGTATATCCGTAGGAGTGGTATAGCTGGGTCATTGGGAGCTCGACTTCCAGTTTTTTGAAGAATCTCCATATTGTTTTTTTACAAAGGTTGAACTAGATGCCATTCCCACCAGTAGTGAATGAGAGTTCCTGTCTCTCCACATCTCTGCCAGCACTGATTGCTCTTGTTCTTTATGCTGTGTACCAGTCTCTGTGGTATGAGATGGCACCTCATTGTTGTTTTGATTTACATCTCCCTGATTAGTGAAGTGAATCATTTTTTGTGTGCATTTTGACCATGTGTATTTCTTCTTTGAGGAAGTGTTTGTTTATTTTTTCTCTCCATTTTGTATGGGGTTAGATTTTTTTCTTGTTAAATTCTGTCAATACCTTGCATGTCTTAAATATTATCCCCTTATCTGATGGATATTGGCTAATAGTCTCTCCCATTCTGTGCCCAACTAGCTCAGTCAGTAGAGCATGAAACTCTTTGTTTTCCTTTGGTTTTTGGGCCACACACAGAGTGTGTGGGTAACACACTGGTTACTCCTGGTTCTGTGCCCAGGAATTATTTCTGGGAGTGCTCAAGGGACCTAATGGGATCCAGAGATCAAACTTGGGTCTGCTGCATGGAAGGCAAATGCAAAGCAAATAGTACCTGCTGTGCTATTGCTCTGGCCCATTATTCCCCTTTATTTGCACACCCATCCACATATCACTCACCCCAACCACAGTGGTGGTGCTATGAGTTCTGAGACTTCTTGCTAGTTCTATGGTTCTTCTTAGTGAGATTTGGCAGTTCCAAGGAGCACTGCTCAGGGTTGCCTTAATTTTCAACTACTGTTTCTCTAATGATTAAATTGAGGGTATGAGATTGGAGAGGAAGACTATGGAGACAAGACACTGCCACTACTCTCAAGAAGGATATACTTTCATTGAGGACTTAATGTTGCAATCACTTGACCAAATTAGGCTTTCCAGATTTCTGTACCTGTACCCTTTCTCCTATCTTCAAACCCATGAATGGCCCATTGTTGTAAATGCAGCACCCTATCCATGCTTAAATGAGGGATTATGTCCAATCTCTTGGAGACTAGAGTATATACACAATTTAGTTGGAATTCTTATTCAGGAACTTTCGCCATCATTGTGAACATCATGAGCACATGACATATTTTGTTATAATCCAATGACTTATTCTTTTTTGTTTTCAGATGATTGATTGTTCAGTGGAATCTTCAGTTGAATCTGTGCTCTGATGTGAGAGGAGAATTTGATTTATTCTTGAACCCCTTCTTTCAAGTGCCATTGAGACCCTCTCCTCTTCTGGCATGTATCCTGTTCAAGGTGGGAATTTCTCCATAGATTTTTAAATTGTTTTGGTAGTGAGTGATTTAGAAAGATGTATGCAGTGGTTATGTTGGTTATCATGACACCATTTTTTATTTTCATGCCTTTCAGCTGAAAGAGCACTGAATTCTTGGTGTATGCTCACTCATGAAAACATGCTTGCTCATAAACTTCCAGTGCTAGGCAACCAACCCTTTTTTATGGAGTCCTGTTTCCTTTCACCTAGAGGAGAATATTAAAAGCCAAATACCACAGTGACAAATGTATGTGTTGGTGGGGGGTGGTGAGACAATGTTGTAACTTTTACAGATCTACAGCCCAAAGAAGTGCAGAATACTGACTTAAAACACCTGAATTTCTAAAAACAGACAATAGATAGCAATCTCATGAAACTAATCACAGATTCATATGCTGATATATGAATGCTGGTATTTCCAATGCAATATATTACCTAATGAATTAATCTAGTGTTCTCCTATGGCATATCTGTAATTTTTACCAACAGGGCAAAACCTGACTCTCATCATTAGCTGTTCATCTGCTTAATAATTCACTTTCACTATCCAGGTATAGGCGTGGCCATATCTATTAATCAGGAAATTACTTGACCAACTAGGTCAGAGTTTTTCACTGTTTTTTCTTGATTTGTATCTTCCCACTTGTTTCCTGTGGTATAGTTATCGATTTATTCCATTTTCACCCGTGGCCCCTGGAAATATTTTGGGACATCACTGGGGACCTTCAGCCTTCAGCTCAGAATAATAATTAAGTCAAGTACTACAAAGGTTCTGCTTGCTGTAATCCAACCCCTGGAGTATGGGTCAAAAGCAGGGTCACAATGAGAATTAATAAAAGGAGACAGTCATAAGGTAGGAAAAAGGCATGAGAGTCAGGACTGAGAGCACCAACTGTTCTTCTCCTGCAAATTTTATTGTATAGGCTCAATCTACACGGAGGGAAGGGCACATACAACAGACCAAAGTAACTATCTCATGTTAATCAAGTCTAGGTGAGTCTCTTATATCTCAGAATGGGTGGGTGAAGGGAAAAGGAAACTAGGGCAAAGCCTCTGTTTTGGGAGAAGCTGATTATGAGTTCTGTGTGTATGACAACAGAGTATAATAAGTCTAAAGTTCTTTTGAGCTCCTAAGTCCACTAATTTTCAGAGTTAATAGATGTCCAATATTTCCCCATTTCCTTCAATAATGTCTCATACATTTGTTTCATATTTTTAAGTTTATTTTAGGCATTATACTTTTTTTTTTTTTCAGATTTTGGGTCATACTGGTGACACTCAGGGGTTACTCCTGGCTATGCACTCAGAAATAGCTCCTGGCTTGGTGGACCATATTGGAAGCCAGGGGATCGAACCATGGTCTGCCCTACTGCTGCACCATTGGTCTGGCCCTAGGCTTTATACTTTATGATTTTAATGAATATGGTTTCATGCACAGCATGAGCAGATTTGTACATTTTAATACAATTTATTGCTTTCTATATTTTTAAATGACTATATTGATTTTCACTTCTTATCCTGCAATATTTTATGGATTTTGACAAATGAATATTGTTACATTTTCATTGTCTCATGCAGAACAGCTTCACTCTCTTAACAATACCTTGACTTTCATTTAGTCAACCTTTGCTTGCCCTCTTGAGTTATTGATAATTGCTGATTACTTTTTACCATCTCAAAGTTTTAATCTTTAAAAATGTTCTATCATTTGAATTCTATAGTATATGAACTAATAAGGTTGGATCTTTTCCTTAGAAATATGTTTTTAAGATTTCAGACTTATCTTTTTATAGCTTGTTAACAAACTTTTTTGGGGGGCCTGGGAGATAGCATGGAGGTACGGTGTTTGCCTTTCATGCAAAAGGTCATCGGTTCGAAACTCGGTGCCCCATATGGTCCCCTGTGCCCGCCAGGAGCAATTTCTGAGCATGGAGCCAGGAGTAACCCCTGAGCACTGACGGGTGTGACCCAAAAACCAAAAAAAAAAAAACCCCCCAAAAAAAACCATACTTTTTATTGCTGAGTACTAGTCTATTATATATGAATATACGACATTTTATCCATTCTTCTTTTTAAGAGTATCCTGGTTGTTTCTAGGTTTTGGAGTTTAGGATCAAACATTTTGTAGACATAAAATTCTTTCCTTTGAATTGTATTATTAGGTTAATTTTTGGTGATGGTTTCTATTAAAATATATGTTTTGAAAATTAGCCCTTACTAGATAAGTGATTTGCAAATAGATGGTCTCTTTTTATTCTGTTAATGCCACCTTTACAGAAACTTTGTATTTGATACAGATCCTTTTTGTTTGACCTTCATTTTATTGCTTGTGCTTTGTTATCTTTAAAACCTCATTACCAAAATAATAATATGAAGCTGTTTTGTTCATGGTTTGTGTTTTCTTCTTGTGGTTTTATAGTGTCTGATTAAGTCTTTCACAACTTTTGTGACTGATTTAGCATAAGGCTCTAATTTAATTTCTTTAATTTTCCCAATACACAGTTCCTCATGGAAGAAACTCTCCTCTGTTGATTTTTCTTGGATACTTGGTCAAATGTTAGTTGACTGTGTATGTTCACATTTATATCTGTGTTCTTAATTCTGTTCTATTACTTGGGTCATCTTTATGTATTAACATACTGTTTTGGTAACTATGACTTGAAATTAGGAAATGTATAATATTTAAAGCCCAGTATTGTTCTTCCTGGGAGAGATTTCCTCCCAGGTATAGTGAATTGAAGCTAGGCCCTTACACATGCAAGGCAATTGCTACAGTTGAACCACATATGGATGCCTCTTGAGTTATCTTTGTATATTTGGTCTTTTATGGTTCCTTGTAAAATTTTAAGAGACGTTTTTTCACCTTATGTAAAGAATACAACTAAATGTTGTTGAATTTATATGAAATCCATTGAAATCATGTATAATCATCACTATTTTAACATACTTATTTTTTCCTATCGATAAGTACACAATACTACTACATTTGTACTTCACTTTATTTTATCACTCTGGAGAAAAGGTTTTTCCTAGAAAAATCTAGAGATTTTTCACTTACTTACATTTATTTTTTCTTAGTATTTCTATTATTGATCATGCCTTGGGATCAATTTCCATTTATTTGTTTATTTCTATAAATATTATTGTTAGTTTATATAAATAAATCCAAATATTTGTTGGATAAATACTCAATTACTACATTATATAGTAAACTATATTTTGTATTTTAAGAAGATGTTTATTTTTTGTTTTGTTTTCTACAAGTTAAACTTTTTCAAGTAAAAGAAAGGACTTGGCTGACTGCGAAGAACTTTGAGTCCTGTCTTTTCTTTATGTTTATTTGTTCTCCTGTCATCCAGACCTCCTGGGAGTGGGCCAAATCGGCTCCAAAAAAGAAACTCGCTCTCTCAGAGGTCCATTCTAGGGCGGGATAGCCCAGGAACAGCTCATCAAAGAGAAACCGGCAAGAAGCGAGTACTCTACAAAAGCAAGGTCCCCTGTTTGTGATGTCAGGCTGGGAATTTTTGCAAATCCACTCCACCTGCCTAGTGAGGCTGAATGCGAAGAACTGTGAGACCCGTCTTTTCTTTGTGTTTATTTGTCCTCTCCTGTCATCCGGACCTCTTGGGAGTGGGCTGAAAAGAGGCTCCAGAAGAGAGATGGCCACTCCGCTTTGCTACGTGGCCATGCACTCTTTCTAAAGAAAGAACATCATTGCAACAAGAAGAGAAAAAATCACACTAAGGACTATGCTGATCACTGAAGCCCAGCATTTCTCTCTGGACAGTTCTCTGCTGTGTGTCTAGACCCAAGATTTGATCCATTGAGAGGTCTCATCCACAAAGGACTCCACTCCCTTGTAGGCAAATCGACACACCAGAAAGGGCTGAACAAGAGGAGTGTGGCTGTGCACATCAGTTACGCAATGAATACCACCGCAACATGTAGAAAAATACACAATACTAGTGTGACAATGGGAAACAACGCAGGCCAGTGTCAGACATAGAGAACGAAGATGACAATATAGATGACCAGATAATGATCAACGAACTAATCAATCTCTCAGATAAGGACTTTAGAAAAGCAATATGGAAGATGCTGAAAGAATTCAAAGAAACCATGGGCCGAGTTGAAGAGAACACTAATAAGAACCAAGAAAATTTGGTGACAGAAATCACAAAACTCCAAACTGAAATAACATGTCAACTAACAGACCTGAAAGACTCAGTAAATGAATTGAATGGTAAAATGGATGATCTCAACACCAGGATAGAAGAAGCTGAGAATAGAATTGGTGCTGTGGAAGATAAGATAAATAACAACTCCATACAGTGGGAGAGATTGGAAAAAAAACTTAAAACAAATGAACAGACAATGGAAAAAATAGGCAAAGAATGGGAACAGATGAAAATAGAAGTCTATGATAAGATCAACAGAAACAACTTACGAATCATTGGAGTCCCAGAGACACAGGAAGAAAATTTCCAGGAAGAATCAACAGTCAAGAACATCTTTAAAGAGAAATTTCCAGAACTAAAGATATATGTGATCAAATCTTGCATGCCCGAAAAGTACCAACCAAAAGAACCCGAGAAAAAATACCCCAAGACACATCCTAGTCACAATGACGAATCCCACAGCTAGAGATATAATTCTGCAAAAAGCAAGATCAAAAAAAGAAATTACATTCAAGGGAGCATCCTTGAGATTTACAGCAGACCTGTCACCTGAAACACTCTAGGCCAGAAAGCAGTGGTGGGATATTGTGACAAGACTGAATGAAATGAATGCTTCACCTAGAATACTGTACCCAGTAAAACTCACTTTCCGATTTGATGGAAGAATAAATGGTTTCACAGACAAAAAACAGCTCAGAAACTTTACAGACTCAAACCCACACTTAAGAGAAAATCGGAAGGACCTAATTGAAGACAAGACTAACCAAAAGACACACCAAATTTCGATAAAGATGGCATCAAATACCAGGACAATTCTTTCTGTCAATGTCAATGGACTAAATGCACCAGTTAAGAGACAGAGTGTGGCTAAATGGATCAAAAAACTCAATCCAACTTTTTGCTGTCTACAAGAAACGCACCTGAATAGTCAGAACAAATATAGACTCAAAATAAAAGGCTGGAGGAAAATTATCCAAGCAAACAACACCCATAAAAAGCTGGAGTGGATAAACTAATATCAGATAATGCAAACCTTACTCAGGAAGGTTTTAAGGGACAAAGACGGACATTATATATTAATCAAGGGGCATGTACAGCAGGAAGAAGTCATGCTTCTAAACATATATGCACCGAATGAGGGTGCAGCAAAATATTTAATACAATTGTTGACAAAGCTGAAAAATAACATCAACAACAACCCAATAATTGTGGGGTATCTCAACACAGCTTTGTCAACAATGGATAGGTCAACCAGACTGAAACTCAACAAGAATATACAGGACCTGAGGAGAGAAATGGAAGAAAGAGGCCTAGTGGATATATATATATGACACTCCACCCCCAGAAAGCTGGATGCACATTCTTCTCCAATGTACATGGGACATTCTCCAGGATAGACTACATGCTGGCACATACAACATATCTTCATAATATCAAGAGGATAGAAATTTTACAGACTACCTTTGCTGACCACAAGGCTCTGAAATTATTTGTGAATTCCAAAAGAACAAAGAAAAACTCTAACACCTGGAAGTTAAACAGCCTCATACTGAATAACCAGTGGATCCGAGATGAAATCTAAAAGCAAATCAAAATATTCCTGGAAACAAATGATAATGAAGACACAAACTATCAGAACTTATGGGACACAGCAAAAGCAGTACTGAGAGGAAAATTTATAGCTTGGCAAGCACACATCAGGAAGGGAGAAGGGGCTTACCTGAGTAGCTTAATGACGCAGCTCACAGAACTAAAAAGTACTCAACAAAAGGACCCAAAAATAGGGAGGCAGAAGGAAATAACAAAGTTGAGAGCAGAAATCAATGAAGTGGAAACCCTAAAAACAATCCGAAAGAACAACGAAAGCAGAAGTTGGTTCTTTGAAAAAATAAACAAGATTGACAGACCACTGGCAAAACTAACAAAGAAAGAGAGAGAGAGAAACTTGATAACTCGTATCAGGAA
>PVKC010025783.1:0-16352 GCA_004027635.1 Crocidura indochinensis
TTCTTTCTTTCTTTCTTTCCTCTTTTTTCTCTCATTTTGTTGATGTGAAGCACATTCAGCAATGCTCAAGGGATTATTACTAATTTTGTTCTCTGGGATTTCTCCTGCTCAGGGAATCATTTAGGTGCCAGAAGAATATCCTAGTCAGCTGAATGCAAGACAGTGCCTTAACCACTGTGTTCTGGACCTTATATTATATTTTATCAAGTGCCACTTTTAATGTTTGTAATTATCCGTTAAAATAGTTCAAAATTACTCTCTTAAATGGTAAAGTAATATTCATGGCATTTTAATAACTGAGGACTTCTGTCACCTTAAAATCTAGGTATAACTATATTTTTATTATTTTTATTTAGTATAGTTTTGGTGATTATAATAGTGTTAAAGCTTATGACACTGAAATTCAAAAATTGCTGTAATCCACCCCTACTACCCTGTTCATGCCACTTTACCACTGTCCCTCTGCTCTGGAGTCTGGTCTTTAACTTTGTCTTCTTTCCCACACTATTTGGTAATTGGGATTGTCAATATTCAGTGTTTGCCATTTTTCTATATTGTGTAGTCTTTTGTTTTGACTTTGTATATTCCATGGAAGTGAAACTCATCTGTTATTTTTCCCCATTTTTTTTCTTTTTTTTGTTTTTTGGGGTCACATCTGGTGACACTCAGGGATTACTCCTGGCTAGAAGCTCAGAAAATGCTTCTGGTTTGGGGGATCTGATGGGACATGGGGGAATCTAACTGAGGTCCATCCTAGGTCAGCCATGTGCAAGGCAAACACCTTACTGCTGTGCTATTGCTCTGGTCCCATCTTTTTTTCTTATGTCCCCTCTTTTTTGACTTGTTTCTCAAATCTTCCAATTACATTCACATTGCATATAGTAGCATTATTTCACCTTTCTTGTACTGATGAAATATTCCATTGTTATAACATATTTTCTTTATTTTTGAGTAGTCTTTGTGTTTGGGGATTATTTCCAGTTGTCAGCAATTGTAAATAGTGTCTAGATTAATAAATATACTTACATTTATTTTTAAATTACTGCTTTTTGTTATTTTGGATGACATCTATGAATGGAAATCTCCAATCATGTATTTATTTTAATATTTTGAGGAATATTCATGGCATTTCCATAGTAACTAAAGATTTTACATTTCTACCAATGGTGAATGAGTTCTCCATTTCTCCACATCCCTACCTGAATAAAATGTTTCAGGTTTTTTTGAGGTAGAATATTCTCTCAGTTGTAAGGTGATATCTCATTATTGTTTGAATTGTATTATCCTAATAGTAAATGATAATGTTCTTCATGCTTTTATGTTTAAGCTTAAGAAATTTAAAATAATTTTTTTTTGGCTTTTGGGCCACACCCGGTGATGCTCAGGGGTTACTCCTGGCTATTCGCTCAGAAGTCGCTCCTGGCAGGCACGGGGGACCATATGGGGAACCGGGGGATCGAACCACAGTCCATCCTAGGTTAGCGCAGGCACCTTAGCTCCAGCGCCACCGTCAGGCCCCCAAGAAATTTAAAATAATTTTAAAAATTTTTGTTTTGCACACCCTCTAGGAATTTTGCATCCCAAAGTTACTGGAGGTGACACGACAAATGGATTTTGGTGCTTGGGTAAGATCATATTGTGCTTCTAAGTCTCAGCAGTGCTTGAACTATCAGAGCTACAGATGGTGATGCTCCAGGCACTGTGTGGTGCTAAAAATCAAACTCAATACCCTATTTTCACAAAGCATGTTCTACTAGTCTTTGAGCCATGCAGTCCTTTGATGTATTTAAAAAGCTCTATCATTTTGTCATTTAAGTTGCCTTGCTTATATAGTTAATACGTATGGTTTATCCTCTGAATGAAGTGCTATTATGAAAAATCAAGGCATTTATTGTTTTTACTGTATGTTATTTTTTTAGAATGCTATCTTTAACTCCAAATAGTAAGTAAAGGTTCTTCCTTAACTATGAGGTAATATCTCCAAATAAATGTGATTGCTCTAAATTTATTGCCATTACAAAATAATTCTTTAAAATTTTAATAGGAAAAGATGGCATTGAAAGTAGAGTTTTAGTTTTTCATCACTATTTTTATCTTTTGTGTAGAACAATGAATCCATAAATATTTAATAAATAAAACTTAAATATTTACATTGAATGTTTGATTTTAAAAGTTTAATTATTACATCAAATAAATATCTTGAATTTTTGTTTGCTTTCATACTTTAATGATGTCAAGTTAAAGTAACTCTTACATTATATAGAAAATTGATAGTCATCTAATAAATCAGTTAGGGAGATTAAAATTCCCTATAGATGTTGTCTTAAAATTCTGGTTACTACTGACATGATAAAACTTTCATATTGTTGGTGAGTTGAATAAATAGATCATTACATAATGTTAAGGTTATACTATAATGCATGAAGTTCAAATTTTACTTGCTTATGTAAGGGTGAAATGGTATGACTACATTTATTCTGACATATAAAATTAACTCAAACTAGTATGTTCTCTTTAAAAGGGTATAAAGAAAATGATGCAATGTTCTTTATGTCACATATAATTCTGTAAGTAATCTTTGTAATGACAAATCTTGTGATTTTGTGTTTGGATTTTTATAAAGAAATGGAATATTGAAATGACTCTATACAATTAATTTCAATAATGAAATCAGTGGGAAATAGAATAAACCTTAGGGAAAAGATATCTTATTTCTATTTCATTATAAAATTAAGAACAAATCATGCTTAATTATTTTGTGTGATTGGAAATGATGTGTGGAATAACCTGATTTTCTGCTGAGATGTTTCATTTAAAATAATAAATGTAAATAAATATGAATAACAATGAATCATTGCTTGTACTCAGTTGGGAACTTAATACCTATTCAAAACACTGATATGTTGAGGAAATTAAATGAGTATTTCTGAGTAATGGAACTTTTTTTTTTTTTTTTTTTTTGGTTTTTGGGTCACACCCGGCAGTGCTCAGGGGTTACTCCTGGCTCCATGCTCAGAAATTGCTCCTGGCAGGCACAGGGGACCATATGGGGCACCGGGATTCGAACCGATGACCTTTTGCATGAAAGGCAAATGCCCTACCTCCATGCTATCTCCCGGGTCCCAGTAATGGAACTTTTTAAAGTGAACATAGCAAGGTAAATTCAAAGAGGAGATAATAATATACTTATAATGTCCAAATTTGAATCAGATAATTTCTTTATATTTCTATTTTCTCCTTTTTTAATTAATAAGTTTTTCTTTTTTCTTTTAGCACATGTTTTGATGCTTATGACTAATTTCTGTCCTTAGAGTTCACTTCTGGAGTTGCTAGAGGGACCATATGCAGTGCTAGAAATTGAACCTATGTTGAGCAAAACAAATATTTTTACCCCTGTAACAATTTTCTTGGTCTTTACAGACTGCTATGATTTTGGAACTTAGTTCCCAGTTCACCAATCAACTTTGTTTTTATAAAGTTAGTAGCTATTTATTTTTCTGAAAAGTCCTCTTTTCTTATAGTTTGGTCATAATCTTATCCTTATTTAAAATGGTTCCTTTTGGTAAATTGTTTTATTTTTTAACTTATAATTTTATACTTAACTTTATATTTCACATGCCATTTATTTTTCTATTTTATTAATTACATAGTATTTATTTCAATAAAGCTGGACCAGTCAATATTCCCACCAGACGTGAAAAAGAGTTCATTTCTCCCGGCATCCATGCAAGCACTGGTTATTCTTGTTCTGTAGGGGTCCAAAAAAACCCATTTTCTGCTGCCCGGCGCAGATTAATGAAGAGACTGAGGCCCAGACAAATGGTCAAGTGAGTTTATTCATTTTGACTGGCCAGGAGCATTGGTCAGGGTCAGCTGCACATCTATCCGAACAGAGGCAAAAGGACCACGAGGCATTTCCTGCTCTTTCCTTTATAAGGCAGGAAGTGGGAGGAGTCATGCGACTTCCGTGAGGTGGGACTTCTGCCCAGCAACACTAATCGGTGGGAAGGAAAAGGGCAACACGACTTCCATGAGGCGGGACTTCCGCCCGGCGACGAATCACTTGCAAGGCTGGTCCTCCCCTTCGCTTGAGCATAGTGGTCCTCCACAGAATAGTGTCCCCTCCCAAAGGAAACTTGAGTGATCCCTACAGAAGTGTCCCGGAGGGAAACCTGACCTCATGTGGTTTTGTTCCTTTTCAACTCAACAGGAGCTCAAGGCTGCTAAAAGTATGTTTTTTTCACTCCTTTCAGTTCTTTGTGATGTGTGCCAGTCTGTGGTGTTAGAAATTTCATTGCTGTTTTCATTTGCATCTCCCTGATGATTAGTGTTGTGAGCATTTTTTTCATGTGCCTTTTAGTTAACTGAATTTCTTCTTTGAGGAAATGTCTGTTTATTTCTTCACCCCATTTTTTTTTTTGATGGTGAGACCTTCCAATGAAATTTTATTTCGCTACCTATTTTTTTTCATTTCTGGCACTTCTGTTTATTTTGCTCATTTCTGCTCTTATATCTTTCTATGTGTTATTGACATATATTCCATTATTACTCAGAGCTCATTGAACACGCTAAGAATTTCTACTCAAATCCATTTTAGAGATAGGTTACTATGGGTTAAATTATGCAGTATTAGATTCTTTAGGTAGAAAGAATGGTTGTTATCTATTTATTTATTTTGTTGCTTTACTGGTTCCTTTTGTAACCTCAAGCTACTTCTTTCCTATGGCACTGTCAGTTTTCTCCACTGCAAGGAAGGTCTCAGAGCTTATATAGGTAAAATATTATCTCGTGACAGAGTAAGTGGTGGCCTTCTACCCAGAACATGCTCTTGAATGGGGACGCTAACCTGTGTGGGTAAACTGAGAGATTGTTTGGGTAGGTGAATTACTTCTGCGTTATGACCTCACCTGTCCTGAATCTCAGGTTACTGAGTTGTGAATCTTCAACCCTTGTATGCTATCTCAAGTTCAGTTTTCTGTGTCATGATTATAATAATTATTATGACAATTTGTCACTAGGTTTATAACTTTTCTAGTCAAATTTAATATCAATATTATATAAATTATTTACTTTTGTTTTTTTTAGGAAATATAGTTTCCATAGTAAACATAATGATTTTTCTTATTTAAAAATGAAACCAGAAAAATAATTCATTATTTGTGATACATATTTTTAAAAAATATTATTCACTTTGAGCAACATTGTTTTTATTAAACATAAAACAACTATAGAGTCTACATCCTCTTAAACTTAAACTTTAGAGTATATTGTTTTAAGTAGAAAGCATATGTAGTATTTCAAGTTTACATACTACAAGTACAGAGCTAAAGAAAAGAAATTTATCAAACATATTTTCTACTTTAATTTTTGGGACAAAATTTTTTACACAAAATGAAGCAAAATGTTTCTACACAAATATTTTTGGTATAGCTCTCCTTTAAAATGTAATATTTATCTTATTTACTATATTAACATTAGGTTATATTAAATAAAAGATCTAATATAATTCTAAAACTGAAAAGCAGATTAATTGAATAAATTATAATAAATATATGAATATAATAATTAAAATATAATAAATAACTACAAATAATACATAATAACTAAATCATAATAAATCATAAATTAAAAATCATGCTATAATGTGGTTGCTAAACTCACTGTCCAGTTCTCAGCTTTAAGAGTCAGTGGTACTGGTGGAAACTGTATATCCTGGAGGTAATCGTAAAGTTGTAGGTGATGTAAAGCAAGAATATTATTAGGGTCAAAACGATAGCACAATGGGTAGGGTGTTTGCCTGCACTGGCCAACTCAGGTTCAATCCCTGTCATCCCAAATGGCTCCCCTGCCTCCCACGAGTGATTTCTAAATGCAGAGTAAATCCAGAGTGCTATTGAGTGTGGCCCAAAACCAAAAAAAAAAAAAAAAAAAAAAGAATATTAAAAAGGTAGGTGGAAATTTAGCATTCATCATTCTTCCTGATTCCATTCCAAACAGAATTCAAGTAAAATTCTGCCTCCATATATGAATAATAAGTTGGAGAACCTGGCCATAGTGGTAGAGCAGAAGTAATAGTAACATGCCTTATAAAAGTGACCAGTAGGTACAGAAATGGTTCAACAAATGAAAATAAACACAATGAAAACTTACAGCATATAGTTATTAAATACTTTAATAAATCTAATACCATGAAAGAGTCAAAGACTGAGCATCACAATCAAGGAACAAAAAAAGGAATTTAGACTGAGTATTCTTTGTAGAGAATAAATAATATTTAATATTATTTATCAGATAATAAATTATGAGTAATGCAAATGAGTAACTGAACACTTGTGAATAAGAATATATAAACAAATGGACTCACTTTGAGTTTAAAATCAAACATAATGGATTAATGAAACTAAAAGATAAAAGTGAATACTTTTCAAAAATATAGAATGTATGGTGGGAAGAGAACTGGAAATAGATACAGTATATGCAAATTTGTCAGTAAAATACAAAAATGACTTGAAAATATAATACTCTGTGTGCACACACGGTTGATACACACTGCCCCAATAAAGTTTAATAATATCGAAACAGAGACAACCTCAAAAGTTTTTTAAAAAATTATCAAATTAACCAGATAAAAACAATTTTTACTATACTACCAATAAAAGGTAAAGTTATATATAGTTTTTATTAGAAACCTACACATATATTATCAAATTATATTTGCTATACAAAAATATTTTCATATATGAAAGTTTATATATGATTGATTTAAAATTTATTATGAAATATGTGAAATTATTTTAGATAATATGCATTCAGATGTTGGGTATCAGAGCTATCACCTTTATTCTCTGTGCATGGTGTTTGCTGATGAAGTGCTTTGCTGATTGTCGTGCTTATATTGTGGATTTTTCTACGTATTTGGTGGTATTCATTGGCTAGTCGATGTGCAGCGTTGAAGCGAAGTGGGCATATGATAAATAATATGTGTAACTATTTTTGCGACAAATTAAAAAATTTTAAATAAACATATAAAATTATATTCATTTGAGACAGATACATTTGATGAGTACAGTATCGGTAGTAGTGCTTTTAATTTTTGGAAAACTTAATTTGTTTGATGCTATCATCCCTTTAGGAAAACCCTCACTTAATATAATAGACAGCTAACAGCAAGAACTTACTAAACCCTCTGCCATTGTATTACTCACTTCATTGGAAATATAATAATTTTCACAAATGTGCTTACTACTGTACTTCCTCATTTTGTTCTTTTCTAAAATTTTAATTTAGAAATTTTAATTTCTGGAAAATTTAATTTGTTTGATGCTGTCATTCCTATAAGAACACCCTCACTTAACATAATGGACAGCTTACAGCAAGCACTTACTAAACCTGCCATTGTATTACTGAGTACATTGGAGATACAATAATTTTCACAAATGTGCTTACTACTGTACTTCCTTTTTTCTTTTTTTTCCAAAATTTTCTTTCTTCTATTTTTTATTATTTATTTTTTCTTTCTATTCATTTTTATAATAACTTTTCTCTTTTTTTTTATCAGTAAACCAATGTATTCCATTCAATGTTCAATGATGTCAAGTATGTAATGTAACTATTATAAGTAAATAATGTTAAAAAACCTAAAAAAGAATCAGAAGAGCAGAGAGATAGCACAGGGTTTTAAGTGGTCACCTTGCATGCAGCTAACCCTATTATATATTATACCACAACTTCTTGATCTATATATTTGTAGGTGGGCATTATTTCTATATGTTCTCTATCTTACTAAGTGCTGCTTTGAACATCAGTGTGCATAAGTCTATTCAAGTTAATGTTTATGTTATTTGGAGGTAGATTCCAAGAGGTGATAACACTGGGGCATAAGAGAATTTTCTCTTAATTATTTTAGAATTCTCTTTATTGCTTTCTTAAAAGTCACATCATTTGACATTCCTACCAACAGTGACTGATGGTTCCTTTCTCACCAAATCGGCTATTTATAGACTTTTTGATATATTTCCTTCTAGTCTTTTACTTATATTTCCTTACATGTGTAGTTTTTACTTCCCTATTTTGATGGATGTTTTCTTCATAAATTAATTTATGATTGATATTTAAGATTGCTCATGGACTCAAGAATTAGGAATTTGACCATTCTTTTCTCTTTAATCTTCACTTCTTTTTTTTGTTACTCGGAGTATCAAGTGCCCAGCCATTGATAAGTTGATAAAGATTTGATAAGGTAATGCAGTAGCAGGGTTTATATATCAAACTGGTTCAGCTATGTGCAAGGCATTTGTATTACATTTATATATACTATATACCCTGTACTACATGTATATACACCAGATATATACATATATATATATATAATCTGTATATATGCCATGAGCTACTATTCAAACATTAGAAAAGATAAAATATTAGGGTCTGAGTGACAGGACACAGGACAATGCACTGGTCTTGTACACTGCTAACCCAGGTTCAATCCCTGTCACTACATATGATTTTATAGCTTACCAGGAGTGATCTCTGAGTGTAGAGACAAGAGTAAGTACTGAGCACCAATGTGTGTGCTCCCAGAAAACAGAAGTATGAAATTATGCCTTTTAAAACTTATGGATACATGAAAAATAAAATGAATCAAAAGGATAAGGACAAATACCAGATGATGTCATTTTTAAGTAGTATATGAAGAAACATAAAGAAAAGATACATTATTTTGAAAATAAACTCTTAGATTTGGAATCTGGAGGTGAGTGGTAACTATTATGAGGGAGGAAGAGTGGGCAGGAAGTATACAGTGAACAATTGGGGAAGGATTTTGGCACTTTGATGGTGTAGTAATAATAGGTTTTGTTTATGTGACTATTTTGTGTGTTTGTGGGAGAGTGTTCTAAACAATACTCAGAATAACCTGTTCAACTATTGATGATTTTTCAATATTCTTCATACTCAACTTATGCAAAAACCTGAAGAGACAGTTTTGCTTGGGTACTGAGGTACCCAAGATTACTGGGTCCATGTGTTGGCAGAATTAAACTCTATTCTCAGCTACAATGTTTATCCTTATTAATAAATAAATACACTGTACTGCTTTTTGTCCTACTGTAATATATGAACATTTTAGTCTTATAAACCAATGCTGTAACAATAAAAACAATAAATAACAAAATTGTCTCTTGTTCTTGGTTTTGATTCCCATACCTATTCTTTATTTTCTATTTTGGCAGGGATCAAAATTTTTTAAGCTTTACTTAAGATTTCTGCTGGTTGTATGTTTAGAGATCATTCCTAGTGGGTTCAGGAGACCTTATGGGAAGTCAGAGATTAAACCCAGGCCATTCATATGCAGGGAAATTGCTTCTTTGCTGTACTACTGCTCTTGTCTGTCAATTTCTAGTCATCATGGCATATTATATTTTTCTTCAGCATTCAACATGGTATTTTGTTGTACTGTTGTTGTTAATTTTTATCTGAAATATTGACTATTTTCAATATTCTTAATTTCAATTCTGTCTTGTTATATAATAAAATTATGACATTATTTTAGTTCATTATACTTTGTTAAAAATGTGTCTATTTGTAATGCTGATTAGTATAGTATAGTATAGTATAGTATAGTATAGTATAGTATAGTATAGTATAGTATAGTATAGGAGTGGGAGAATTCTGTTCATATCCAGATATGCTCAAGGCTTTCTGGCTCAGTGCTGCAGACATATAAATGTCCCTAAGCAAAAACCTTACTGGGTAAATATTCCTCACTGAAAAATTAAGCGAGTATGCAAAGCGGATGAATATGAAATATGAAATGAAATAAATGAGACCACACAAGAATGCATGGGGTCCTTCGCCAAAGAAACAAATGACAAATTTTATTTTCAGGAGAAGACCTTTTATAAGCAGATTTAGGAAAGCAGGGTGTTGCCAGGGAGAAACGAAAGAGCGGGGATGTTTTCAATTGAGACCAGGCCTAGAATTAGCATATGAAAAGACCAATACTGCAGGTAAGAAGGAACTTAGATGGAGATTGGAGGTGTTGGTGTTTTTGGGTAAACAGAGAGACCAGTTTTTTTAAGAAACCAAGAGGAAATAGGCAAAAATATTTATGGTGATTATTGAGGTTGCTGGAGAATAAATTTTTGGGGAAATGTTACCATCAAAAGCTAGACTTAGGAGTAAACAAGTTACTGGAGCCAAGGTTATGCTAGAAGTAAGATTGACAAAGTAAACTAGCCAGCAGGAGACTTTTGGCAATTTTTGGTACTTGTTCTTCCTTTGAAAGAAACGCTGAGGCCTGATTTCTAATAACGGTCAAATAGAGAGAAAGAGTGCAGTATCACCGTCACGTTGGAACCACATGCAAATATCCGCGCAAAGGGTCAAAAAATTGACTTCTCTAAGCGGGCTTCCTTTGGCAAACAATTCCCAGAAAGAAAGCATTTGCATCAGGAAAGCACAAGGTCACGTCTGGTGCATGTTTTCTTTAGGTGGGGGTGACAACTCAGCTCTGCTCAGTCACTGCTAGTAGGATTTGGTGGACCATATATAGTATTAGTGCTAGAGAATGGAAACATTTGGCTGTGTGAAAGGCAAGCATCTTAATTCTTTTACTCTTTCTGACCCAAGGTTTGTATGATTTTTAAGGTTTTGTAATATTTTCTTTTCTAATATAATAAAGAAAAATTTCATCTTATCATCCTTCTATAATTTGAGTAAATCAATCAAATCTACATTTATTACATTAGAGATCAATGATGTTTGGGGTTAGCAAGGTGACGCTAGAGTTAAGGTACCTGCCTTTCAAGCACTAGCCAAGCAAAGATCGCTACCATGGTTCGATCCCCGGCGTCCTATATGGTCCCCCCAAGCCAGGGGCAATTTCTGAGCACTTAGCCAGGAGTAACCCCTGAGCATCAAACGGATATGGCCCGAAAAACCAAAAAAAAAAATCAATGATATTTGAAGATTTAAATGGGAAAAAAGTGCCTTAAGATTTTTATTTTAAGATTGCCAGAGATCAAAGAACCACAAGACTACTGCCACAGCAATTATCTACTATGAATGGCACTTGAGGTGCTTTGGCAAACGAGCAAAATAAGAAATAGGCTGGACTCCTTTCTTCCCCATAGATGTTGCTTGAAGTATAAATAATTTTCTATGACTCCAAGTATGGCACAGAAAAATAAGTCCCTGTTTTTGTTGTTTGAAGATGGCCCTGGTGGTAGACATTGCTAGATGGCATTGTTTCTCCTTGGATCTTCCTGGCTGAGTTACATTTTCAAGATATAGATGGCATGGAGCAGCTGTTTCATGCTACAGGAAAAATATGTTCATTGAAGCAGAAAACATGTCAGAGAGTGTTAGGTTTATCAGAATAAACACATCGAAGAACTGATTTGCAAAATGATACCTACTTAATGCAAAAATTTTAGGAGCTATATTCTCTTTAATAAAAATAAAAGGCAAACTCAAAAAAAGAAGGCCATAATTACAAATCTATGGTGCCAAATAAAACTGGAAACACTGGCTGACTCATGAAGTGATTATTTTATGCTGGCACTGTGTTTGAAATCATCGTATGTATTTCAAACATTTGTCATGCTCTTCAGTTATTAGCCTGTCAATGTACTCAGCACATTATAAACAAATGGGCAACAGGAAAGCAATTATAAATTTAGTATTTATTACTTAGTCCTGTGCTTTGTTTTCATTTTTCTTTAATTTGTTTATAGGGCGAAATAAATTTGTAGCTTCTCTAATGCCAACCTTCTCCATAAATGATGGTGAGTAGTAGATATTTCTTTGAAGTAGTACAACTGTTATTAGTGATTTTATTTGGGCACATTTTTCTCAGTTATGTTGCCTTGTATATTGATGGATATGGTTCTGGTTGAACACCATAGTCCCTCAGTCATTGACATTAAATCCTTATGGGAATTTAATATTAGGATTTTAAATACGAAAAAGAACACTTAGAGTAGTAAAGCCAACATGAAAAAAATGTTTTTACTTGCAAACACCATTCTTAGTTATTTATTATTTTTCCTTAAATTAATGACAGGATAAGTTTTGAACTAATTTTATTTTAATAAAATTTATTTTATAAATACCTGTTTTTATAAATACAGGTACTAAGATTATGCTTTGGGTAGAGAGAACAGCATACATTAACTCCAAGAGCATTTAACCAAAGTAAAGTGTTCATGGCCAAAAGCCAGCTCATACACTCTGAGATGACTTTTTCAAAGTGTTCATCCTTCATGATTCTGTGACTAAGTTATAGTGATTCTCATTATTTCAATGCTCTAATGTCTGAGAAATCAAAACCAGTATTTATTCATAGAGTAATTTCTTCAAGGGATTTTATAGAAGATGGGCATACCCGTGGCAACATGCATAGGAAAATAAATACATTTTAACATAAAACTCTAAGTCTAATATAATAAAGATTTTGATGTTTAATTTAGTATATTATTCAAATAGTGTGCTATGGATAGATGTACAAATAATTACTAAGGGAGTATTAGAATATTTTTATACTTTAGATTTTTATATTATATAGTTAAATTAAAAACATAAAACAATAATAAATTGAGACACTTATCAAAGTCTTTCACCTCTTAGCTCATTTATACTTGGGCCATCATTAATTTCAGAGATATCATATGAGATGAGTGTTGAAAATAATAGCACATAAACCTTTTTATCTAAGGTTTATATCGTTAAAAAGACCCCAAACTTAATTTTATTATTATTACTATCATTGTTATAATTATTTGAATTTGGGGACAAATCCAGTTCTATTTGGAGGCTCTTCCCTGTTCTGTGCTCCAGAGTCACATCTGGTGGATCCTCCTATACTATCTGCAGTGCTCAATTGAGCCTGAACTTTCATCTGCAAAGCATATATTCTAGCTGGATGTCACTGAAACCCAAATTTTTATAGTATATCCACAAACCAAACACAAGTGAGCTATAATATATTATGTGTTTGATAAATGATGTTATGAGAGATGGGACAGAAATTCAATGTGAGAAAATAAAGCAATATTTTAAAGTTTATGAGACTCCATAAGAAAAGCAAGTTAAGGTGTGTTCTATAGGATAAAGGGAGTTAAGTAGAAAAGTGAGGTTTTTATTTAGACTGCTCTGCCTTGAAAGCACATGTGAAATCCCAGAGATAAGAACTAAACATAATAAAGAATAAAGAACAGTTTAGGGCACCTGGTGCCTGGAACTTGATAAAAAGAGTTATCTTGCATAACCTCCTGTGAGCTAGTCAGCAGTGTCAAAGGGTTCAGACTTCATTCACAAGTGAGGGTACTTGATTCAATGGACTCACACATTAAGGATAGCAGGGACATCTTAGATAAGGATAATAATAATGTAATGTCAAGTTGATCAATGGGACTTCTAAAGGTGATTCTTCGTGGACCCTCACTCTGAAATTTCCTCTAGTTTATTGATCTTTGGCATATCACTGTGTAGAAACTGAACACATTTTCACTTGTTTTTATTTTTGGAAGGATCACACCTGACTATTCTCAGAGTTTAGTTCTGGATCTTTATTCAGAGATCACTCCTGGGACTGTACAGTGTACCATATGCAATGTAGATATTTAAAAGCAATTACCTTAGCTCTGAGTGCCTGTACTATCTCCTTGAGCTGAAATCAAAGAATTTTCAAGAACTTCAAAGCAATTACTTAAGCAAAAACATGAGAAGTTGCTAGTCTGAGTTGAAAGGTATAAAACACCAATTAAAGCAATGTATTATGATTTAGCTCTTTTAACATTTAACTGTGCCCTGCTTTTAATTGCTAAGTTAGATGACCTAAAGGAGTACATTAATCATTTTCAGAATGGAGCAGAATACAAATAAAACAACAAATCAAATCAAGGTGAAGGGCATTTTCCTTGTACATAAATTCGCCATCTAGTCACTATTCTAAAATTGCATTTTATACATGAATTATTGCATGTGTAAATGAATTAATGCAAGCAATCACTTGAGTTTTAAAAATGTATATACAAACAACTGTGCTTTAGGACTTCTATTTCACGTTGATTTGCATCTTTGGTCTGTTTTGTTTTGGGTTAGAGTCTGTACTGGTAATGCTCAAGATTTACTCTTGGTTCTGTTATCAGGGATTATTCACTATTGGCAGGCTCAGGGACCATATGGGGTACTGAGAATTGAATCTGAATCAGCTACATGCAAGGAAGCACCTTCCCTGCTATACTATCTCTCCAGGTCTTATTATAATTTTGTTAAAGGGTCTAAATAATAGCTCGGGGGATAGGGCAATTACCTGATTGCCTTGCACACCCCTACTCTGGATAAATCCCTGTCATTGTATATTGTCCCCGATCTCTGATCAGTTACCCCTGTGCGACGATATAGGAATAAGTCCTGAGCACAGATGATGAGCCCTGAAACAAAACAAAACAACAGCAGTTAAAATGAAAATAAAATGTATTTAATAGCTTTCACATGATTCAGAAATTTTGGGGGGGAAACACAATTGGTACAGGAACAACATATGCATTATCAGGGATTAAACTGAAGGACATTTTCATCTTTGTATTATCTTCTCAGTTTAATAACGCACTTTTAAAAAGAATGTTAAATTTTTATATTGAAAATTGGCACATATTATTACAATTTTCTTTTGGTGGAATTCTATTTTATATCTATCACTATTATTATATGATGGGTTTGATGGCCACATCTGTCACTTTTCAGGGAGTAATCTCAATTCTATCCTCAGAGGTCAGTCTTTGTGCAGTGCCAAAGATCAAACCTAGACCTTCTGCATGCAGAGCATGCATTCAGCATATTGAATTACCCATCTCTCCTTCCACATACTGCTTTAGAATTAGTAGAAAAAAATATTTTCCTTATGCATTTAGATATTATCATGTTTTAGAAAGCAGAATGGAGAATGGAATAATTATTAAGTTTTATAATAGGAGTCAATTTCACATGTTGATTTTTTTTTTTTTTTTTTTGGTTTTGGGGCCACACCCATTGACGCTTAGGAGTTACTCCTGGCTATTAGCTCAGAAGTCGCTCCTGGCAGGCACGGGGGACCATATGGGGAACCAGGGAATCAAACCGTGGTCCGTCCTAGGTTAGCTCAGGCACCTTACCTCCAGCGCCACCGCCCGGCCCCCACATGTTGATCGTATAAGGAAGCTTCTTTTCATATATTTCTAATTATCTTGTTTTGTTCAAATTCTCATATTTTTTCTTACAAAAAGCATTACTTTTTTATTTTGTGAAATTTGTTAATTTTTACTATCTCCATGCTATGAAGTAAAATGGTAAAGACCTGTAAGCTGAAATTTGAGTACATAAATATTCATAAAGACCCTCCGCCATTCCTCATTATTGATTCTCATACATTTCTCAAAGATTTGGAGAACTAAGGGGTTGGGACACACCCTGCATTGTTCAGGGTCATCTAAGTCAGTATTTGGGGGACTATATGGAATGCTAGGAATCCAACAAGCTGCTTTCTAGTTAACCATTTCAATACCCTTGTATCTCTGACTGTCTCACAGATTTTACCTTTAATTAATTTGAATTTTACTTACCAGTTAGCCAGCTAGAATAAATTTTTTATTGTAATTTATTATTTAATCTATTTTTATGGAAATTTTCAAGAGGAATTATTCATCACCAATCAAAAAATTATCAGATTTTTTGACTTTTCGAAAAAATGTTTATTCAAAAGATAGCCTCTTTTTTTAAAAATATTGTTTGCATTAATTATCTTTAAGCATAACTTGCTTTTCTGTATCCTCAACATATTACTCTGTATTCTGTTTTACAGATTATATTTTTATTGTCATGTCTCTCTGTTGTTTTCCTCGCTTTGATTAAATGAAAGGAGGTCAGTCCAGTCTTAAGATTCCCCAGAAGCAGCGCCTATGTTTCTCTCCTGCCCTTCTGCTTCACCTGCATCCTTTTGAGTCTTTTTCTCAGATCTTCTGATGACGCCTACTGATGTGCACAGAGTGAATCTACAAGGCTGAGGACAGTGTTTCTGTTCATGCTGTCCGCTTCTCTGATTATGTGGAGGTGATTGTATCTCTACAAAATCTGATGCAAGCTGTGCTGGTTCTGCTAACAGAAGGTGTGAAAAAAAATTCTGAAGGTTCACAGCACATACTGGCCTTCTGTTCCCTAACCCTTCCTAATTATTTAGTTCACCTTTCAGTAAAATGTGATTTATCTGTCCGACACAACTTCTAATCTGTGGCACAACTGAGAAACACAATTCTGTGGTTGTCATAGATGAAAAGATAACTAATTAGAGAGAGGAGATTCAAACCACTCTGGTC
>PVKC010025784.1:0-16352 GCA_004027635.1 Crocidura indochinensis
TTACTGTTAGATTTTACAGTATCATTTTTCAGTATTAGATTTAAATATATTTGAACACATAAAAAGACAGACCCCGGGCCGGCGAAGTGGCACTAGAGGTAAGGTGTCTGCCTTGGAAGCACTAGCCAAGGAAGGACCGCGGTTCCATCCCCCCGGCGTCCCGTATGGTCCCCCCAAGCCAGGGGCAATTTCTGAGCACTTAGCCAGGAGTAACCCCTGAGCATCAAACAGGTGTGGCTCGAAAAAACAAAAGAAAAAAAAAAGACAGGCCCATTCTAAGTTTTCTGATAGTTATTAATTATTTGTTACCTAAAAATAAGATTTTAAAGCTTATAGAAAAAATGTGAACATATGCTTTAAATTTTGTTTCCAATGTGTTCTTTTTGTTCTTTTATAGTAAATGAACTGTCAGCTCTTGTGGTGAATGCACGTTCTCAAGTTCTTCTAGCAAAAATTTATAGTAAAATGGAAAGACTTCATGATGCAATCACTTCATTACAGCAGGTAATACTTTTTGACTGTGTTTGTGTGGTAGTAGTTGTACTGAAGAGAATATGCCCTATGGAAGAGGACCATGATCTCCTTTGTTCCAGAAAATGTGCATAGTGATGACTGAATACAAATCAGTTATACCATTTAAGTATAACATTTCTAATTAATATATAAACTAAATGGAGGATAGTATTTAATATTTTTATGTTGTTTTGTGAAACCTTCAGAAGGTATTTTTGGACAGTTCAACACTAGGGTTCAAAATGTGGTGCTGCTTGTCCCCCAAGATTCCAGTGAGCACTAGTATCACCCTGGCAAGTACTCGGGCCCTCTAGGATCACACCTGCTATGCCTGAGAAGCTTTTTGGTTTTGGAGAGCACACCCAGCTCTGGCACATGTCTTGTTTCTACAATCACTGGTTACAGAATATTTTAAACCTTATTTTACAGTGCAGGATATATTTTTTGTATATATTAACATATTAGTGTTTAGGGCAGTATTTCAGTTTACTTGCTACTTTGGTTCATATCTTTAATAGCTTGTTTCAATGTACAGATTTTATATACATTTTGTTAAGTTCAACAGATTTTTTGATGATTTCTCAGCTTCTAGTTTGTCTAACAATTACTTTATAAATAAATAGCTCTAGGGGCCAGAGCTATAGCACAGCAGTACGGCATTTGCCTTACACACGGCAAATGCTAGATGAACTCTGGTTTGATTCCTGGCATCCCATAAGGTCCCACTAGCCTGCAAGGAGTAACCAACCCCTGATGACCACCATGTGTGACCCAAAGCCCCCCAAAATAAATAACTAGAAAAGTGTGCTCTACTTCTAACAAGAAAGGTTATGATCCTTCTGTATATTTTTCTCTTAATTTATTACATTAAATTGATTTTCAGATGTTATATCAATCTTATGTAGACTACCCTGAAATAAATATTAAATATCATTGGTTTATGATTTTTTTAAAGATAGCACTGATGCTTTGTTCAGGATTTGTCCATCTATGTTTATGAGGGAGATTTTGTATGTCCTACACTGTATCTTTTATATTTGGAGCATCCCATGCATTAAAAAATTTGGGGACCCACTTGTATAAAAGGTATTTAGTATTAACACTTCTCTAAAGCATTGCCTACTGATAATTTTAAATTATTTTTCTTATATTGGTTATAATGGCTATTTCTTAAAGCAGTTCATTCATTTTTATAAATGTCAAGTATAAAGGAGCTGGGAATATATCCCAGTGGGAGAGCACTTCCCCTGCATGTATGAGGTCTTGGGTTTTATCTCAGTAATACAAAACAAGCAAAAACAAGTAGATTGTCAAATTTATTGACATTATATTTTATTATTACTTATCACCTGGTTGCACGAGCTATAAAATGCCTATTTTAGTGCTTTGTTTTTCTTCCATGATTAATTATCAATAATGCCTGGGACTCACTTATTTTATAATTTTTTTTTGTTTTTTTGGAGGGGTCACACTCGGCAGTGCTCAGGGGTTACTCCTGGCTCCATGCTCAAAAATTGCTCCTGGCAGGAATGGGGAACCATATGGGGCACCAGGATTCCAACCGATGACCTTTTTGCATGAAAGGCAAATGCCTTACCTCCATGCTATCTCCCGGGCCCCTATTTTATAATATTTTTAAAGATTCAGTGGTCACATTTTTTTGTCTGCATTGGGTATTTATTTCTTCCCTCATGATTTTTTTTTTAATTTAGAATTGGGTTTGCTAAATTTTTATTAGCTTATTGAACTTTTATTAGCTTATTTAGTTGATAGATTTTCAGCCTTTGTTCTTACTAATTAAGGTGGAAATTTTCTAACTACATTCCTTAAATTTTTTTTTTTGGTTTTGGGGTCACACACAGCAGCACTCAGGGGTCACTCCTGGCTCTATGCTCAGAAAAGGCTCCTGGCAGGCTCGGGGGACCATGTGGGATGACGGAATTCAAACCACCATCCTTCTGCATTCGAGGCAAATGCTCTACCTCCATGCTATCTCTCCAGCCCCACATTCCTTAATTTTTTATTACTCAGTTTGCTATAGTATATCCATTTTTTTCTAAATCACTTCTTTAACCTGTCAATTCAATGTAGTATTAATTTTCTAGCAATTCTAGTTCTCTGGTTATCTTTTTAATATTTGAATATTAGTTGAATATTAATTCAGTTGTGATCAAATAATTACTTAGATGCAATTATTTGAGAATTGTTAAAGCTTGCTTTGTATTCTACATTATTTTTTATTTTAATATATTTATACAATTTGATCACAAACATGAGTGTAGTTCAGTTTCAGTCATATAAAGTACACCTCCCTTCACCAGTGTAATATTCCCATCACCAGTGCCCCAAATCTCCCACCTTTCTACCCCCCCAACCTGTATTTGAGACAGTCCTTCTACTTCCCTCATTCATTCACATTGTTATGCTAGATAGATGTCAGTGTTGTTATTTCTCTAACTGCACTCATCACTCTTTGTGGTGAGCTTCTTATCGTGAGCTGGACCTACCAGCCCTCACCTCTATTGTCTCTGAGAATTATTACAAAAATGTCTTTTATTTTTCTTAAAAACCTATAGATGAGTGATACCATTCTGTGTCTATCTCTCTCTCCCTCTTTCTCAGCATAATAGATTCCATGTGCATCCATGTATAGGAAAATTTCATGACTCCATCTCCTGACGGCTGCATAATATTCCATTGTGTATGTGTATCACAGTTTCTTTAGCCATTCATCTGTTGAAGGGCATCTTGGTTGTTTCCAAAGTCTGGCTATTGTAATAGTGCTGCAATGAATATTGGTGTGAGGAAGACATTTTTGAATTATATTTTTGTATTTCTAGGGTATATCCCTAGGAGTGATATAGCTGGATCATATGAGAGCTCAATTTCCTCAATTTTTGAGGAATCTCCATATTGTTCTCCCTGAAGGCAGGACTAGACAGCATTCCCACCAGCAGTGAATGAGAGTTCCTTTCTCTACACATCCCATCCAGCCCCAAACAAACAAGTTTGTAATATTTTGACTTTTATATGAATGAACATTAGTATATCAAAATAAATTTTTATGAAATGTTAACCTTTATCACATAAGGGTTTTTTTTAATCATTTATTTCCAAAGGAATTCATTAAAACACTCTAAACTTGACCTGTGGTTTCAGTAAATTTAGAGCAAGTGTCTTAAATCATGCTGTATAGTATCAATAAAAATACAGCCTAAGATTTTTTCATCAAAACCAATTGTCACCCAATAGTTTGCCAGGAATTTCCATGAAAACTGGGGCCCGGGAGATAGCATGGAGGTAAGGCGTTTGCCTTTCATGCAAAAGGTCATCGGTTCGAATGGTCCCCCGTGCCTGCCAGGAGCATTTTCTGAGCATGGAGCCAGGAGTAACCCCTGAGCACTGCCGGGTGTGACCCAAAAACCAAAAAAAAAAAAAAAAAAATTTAAAATTAAAAAAAAAAAAAAGAAAACTGTCTGTGTGCAGCATAGGGTGTGGCAGATGGTAGACATTTACTGGTTGTTAAATGAATGCTTTAAGTGCATTTATGAATAATTTGAGCTCAAATTAAGTTTTAATGTTAAGGTCTAAAGTATTGGAGTTCTCTGTCAAGTTCCAATAATTTTTAGATAGTGCTTAATGAATTTAATAAGTATGTTATTTTATTGATTAATTGTGAGTCATGTCATTTGGATTTTTTCCAGATATTTCGTAATTGTTTTGCTTGTGAGTTTTTCTGTAGATATCCCATAATATATTTGTTGAAATGATAGTAATCTTATATCTTTTTTTTTTTTTTTTTTGCTGTTTTGGAAAGATATGTGCTTGCTAACTTGATTGCAAATAAGTGCATGTTTAAGATGTTTAAGGACAGATATTTTCTTTAAATTAGTCTCTGGTAGATGTATGACTATTATGGTTTGATTTAAATCTTCCATGAAATCTGTATGTGCAAGTTATTGAACATTGTTCATTTCTTTTCTATTTTTTTAAAATTCTTCTTTTAAATCTTTTTCTCTAGGCTCGAGAATTGCAAGCTCGGGTACTAAAACGTGTTCAGATGGAACAGCCAGATGCAGTTCCAACACAGAAGCAGTTAGCAGCTGAAATTTGTGCAGAGATTGCAAAGCATTCTGTGGCTCAGAGAGACTATGAAAAAGCAATTAAGTTTTATAGAGAGGCTCTTGTTCATTGTGAAACAGATAATAAGGTCAGTACTTTTATAAAGTGTTAAGCATCTTTTACTTCAAATGTAGCTAACTTCCTCAAATGTAAAATGCTCACAAGCTTTTGTATAGAAAAAAAAGTCACTATTAAGGCTAAATCAAATAGCTACCTTGTTCAATAACGGTTAAAGGAATTACAATCTTAGTTTTAAGTCTGAAACACAGATGTTAGAGATTATTCCGAAGTGCTAGGGAGTCTATGTGGGATCAAACTGTGACCTCCTTTGTGCAGAGCATGTATTTTAGCCACTTGAGCTATGTTGACAACCCAATCTGCCTCTAGCTTTTTATTTTACAAATGAGAAAATCTGGAGCCAGAGCAGTGATGCAAGGAGTAAGGCATTTGCCTGGCACACACTAACCTAGGACAGACAGTGGTTCAATCCCCCGGTGTCCCATATGGTCCCCCAAGCCAGGAACAATTTCTGAGCGCATAGCCAGGAATAACTCCTGAGTGTCACCGGATGTGGCCCAAAAAGCACACACAAAAAAGAAAAAGAAAAACAAATGAGAAAAATCTGTTGGGCGAGCCAAAAGCAGTTTGACTTCATCACAGGAAAGCTTAGATGGCAATTAAAGCTCATGGTTTAAGGTGAATGTTCTTTTCACCAAACCTTGTTCTCTCTCTGCAAGGAAGTCACCACCTCTTTGCCTTTTCCTCATTGTTTAAGAAAATAGAAATAAGTACACCTGTAATTAATCTGAAAATCATGCTTGTGGTTTTATTATTTGGTCAGCTAAGATTTAGTCTGTGTCCCAACATTTTCCTCATTCACTTTTTGTCCCAAACAGAAAAGTTTCTCGCTAAATCATTCCCTTTTTCTCTGTAGATAATGTTAGAACTGGCACGATTATACCTGGCACAAGGTGATCCCGACTCTTGCCTGAGACACTGTGCTCTGCTTCTTCAGAGTGACCAGGACAATGAGGCTGCCACGATGGTTAGTTCCAGACTCTTCATTCAGACTGTCATAACAATTCTATGATATAGCCCATGACTTTATTCTATGATTTAGCCTTGGTAGAACTCAGACTAGAGAAGAGACAAGGTTCACGTTGACTTTTGGAGGACAAATTAACATTAACATTCCTAGTGTGTTTTATTAATAAAAACCAAAGTCCATTAATTTGACTAATTAGAACAGTAAATCTCTATTTATTTGCCCTTTGAGGCCTAGTTAATTCTTCCTTTTGCCTAAGAGGATGCTTAGTCAGGTGGAGATCATATAATGAAGCTATAATTTGCTGAGTACTTTTAAGTACTTTACCAGACATTCTGGACTAATTCAGAAGTTCCAGTGGAACATTTGGAGTAATAAGGAAACAAATCATGTGTCATTCTAAGGTGGCAACTTTTAGTTTCACTCTCTCATTTTCATCTGAGTTGAGGTATATAATAGCTTTCACATAACTATATATGAAAGTTTATGGCACTCATTCAATATTATTATAATACTTAATATTTTATATGTATAAATGTATAAATGTCCTTAAAGTTTACAGTAAGAATATTTCAGTAATCTTGCTCATTTTATATTCTTTTGAGTGATTTGTTTCTTATTGTCATCCTAGTCATATTCAGTGAGACAACTATACTAAGACAGTACATAAAGCATGCAATTTCCTTCAAATTTCTGTTTAAAATAGCCAGTGGAAACTTGTTTGTTTTTTGTTTTGTTTTGTTTTGTTTTCTAAAAATACAGTTTTGTGAAGAGAGCAGTCTGTTTCAGAACCTTGATTATTCAGTTGTGTTGATCTCATTGCCAATCTGCCTAAGGTGTTCTTAAATATAAATGACTCCTTTGTATAAAACTTTGCTCTTTGTATGTTTTCTTAAATACATATTTTCATTGCACTGAATAATCAAGAGGGCGAGAGAGATAGCACAGCGGTAAGGCGTTTGCTTTGCATACAGAACGACAGTGGTTCGAATCCCGGCATCCCATATGGTCCCCAAGCCTGCTGGGGATGATTTCTGAGCGTAGAGCCAGGAGTAACCCCTGAGCATTGCCAGATATGACCCCCAAAAAAAATTAAAAAAAAAAAGAATAATCAAGATTTCTTTAAATGTAAGACAATATTTTTAGAACCAACTTTTGTTTTTATAGATGATGGCAGATCTCATGTTTAGAAAACAGGACTATGAACAAGCAGTGTTTCATTTACAACAGCTCTTAGAACGCAAACCAGGTAAATAGCCACTGGTAATATTTTTCTAATGAAGTCAATTCCCTTTCTCCTCTTTTTAGTTATTAAACTACTTAAAATACCCCAACTCTTATTGATTCCAACTCTGCTTATTCCCCAATTGCACTTAATAGCAAAAATGACTCTGGAAAACCTTTTCATATTAAAAAAAATTTCATTTCCTGTGGAGCAGGTTAGGTAGTGTTAATTTACATTGGGCTTTGCTTTTAGGGAAATGCTTTTCTTTCTCCCTCATAGTTGAATGAGAGATTTGCAGTGGGGTAGGCATTCTAGAAAACATTCTGAGCTGTCACTTTTTTTCTTTTAAACTGGTGACTAACAATAAACCCCCTCCCAGACTGTCAAGTTTCTGCTGAGATCTGATGATACTTATTAGGGTCCCTTTATAAGTTGTATTTTTTTCCCCAGCTGTCTTAAATAATTTTTGTTGTCTTTGATGATTTTATACTGGTTTACATCAAAAATTTGGGTTGTTCTATGGCTTATTGAATTTCTATGGTTAATTCTTAGGTCCTGGAGGTCTCATATATCAGTGACTTTTGTTTTATTCATGCTAAGGATTGAGCCCAGTTACACTTGTAGGAGATAAATGTTTACTACCTCTGTGTTATATCCCCAGCCTATTATTTGCATAAATAATATATTTCCTAGCCTATTGTTTACATAAATAATCTGTTCCCCTTTCTGTATCTTCACTTCTGGTATTCCATTGTCCTTATGTTCCTTCTTCTAATGGAGTCTGTCATTCTCCAGGTTATCTGCTTTATTTCTGAATATTAGCATCTTTGATTGGTTTCACTCTAAATTATGATCACAGACTCCAAATGTAAAAATCTTAATATTTCTTTAATTTTTTTTCTCTCACTAGCTTTTATATCTGGTCCTATCTCCTCAAAGAAATATATTTTGCTCCTTCCTATCCTCAGTTAGAAAATATTTTCCCGGGGCCCAGAGAGATAGCACAGCAGCAGGGCATTTGCCTTGCACGCATCCAACCCAGGACAGATAGTGGTTCAAATCCCAGCATCCTGTCTGGTTCCCCAAACCTGCCAGGAGTGGTTTCTGAGCGCAGAGCCAGAAGTAACCCCTGGGTGCCACTGGATATGACCCAAAAATTAAAAAATAAAATAAATAATTTTTTTCTCCTGGAACCAGAGAGATAGTACAATGGATAGAGCACTTCCCTTATATGCAATGACAAAGGTTTGATCCCCAGCATCTGATATTTATCTCCCAAATTTTCCAGGAATGATCCCTGAGTGTAGAGCCAGCACTGTTAGGTGTGGCTTAAAAAGTAATTCTGTCGGGGGCCAGGCGGTGGCGCTGGAGGTAAGGTGCTTGCCTTGCCCGTGCTAACCTAGGATGAACCGCGGTTCAATCCCATGGTTCCCCATAAGGTCCCCCGTGCCTGCCAGGAGCGACTTCTGAGCGAATAGCCACGAGTAACCCCTGAGCGTCACCGGGTGTGGCCCAAAAAAACAAACAAAAGAAAAAGTAATTCTCTCACACACTCTCTCCATATATATCTTTGTATATGTACATATACATGAATAGATAGATAGATGGATGGATGGATGGATGGATGATGGATGGATAGATAGATAGATATTACTTCCAACTGCTGAGAAAATTTGAGCAAATGGAAGAAAATTTCTTGTCCTCCTTTTGATATATCCTCACTAAGCAAATATAAGCATAGTGACATATGTTTGTATGATTACATTTCACATATATGATAGAAATTTTATTGAATACACAAATATCTAATCATTTTTGTATATATAAGACAATGTGTAACAAGCCAATTATCCTTCAAAAAGTCCTGTAATATTGTATTGATAAGGAAGACCTGGATAGAGTCAGAAAAAGGAAGTTTTCTAGAAGTAATATGTGAAATCAAACTAAATTAATGCTTCATCCTTTGAAATTAAGATGGGGGGGCGGAGCAATGGCATAGTGGGTAGGGTGTTTATGCAACTGATCTGGGCAACCCATATGGTGTCCCAGGCTTTCCAGGAGTAATTTCTGAGCACAGAGCCAGGACTAATGCCTGAGTACAGCCAAGAGTGACCCAAAACGACCCACCAGAAAAAAAAAAGTTAAAATGAGTATCAGGGGTATGGCTCAGTGTGAGAGTAAGTATATGATTCATATGTATGGCCTTGCTTTTGAGCTCTAATACTATATACATACACACAAAGCGAAATATTTGGACTAATATGTTAAAGTTATAATATGGTAAGCTAGTATGTAAGTTTTAGCTATGTATTCATATTTTAAAATTTGAAGGGACCAGGGAGATGATTCAGTGGTCTGGAATATATACTTTGCATGAAGAAGACCTATGTTTTGTTTTTTAAGAAAACAGCTTTATTCAGAAATTTTGAGGAAGGGGAGGACAAGGATAAGAAAGAAAGAGAAATATACTCAAAAGAAAGTGCAGGTATCTCCAGTGGCTGAGAGCCGCAATACCAGTGTGAAAGTAAAAGCATGAAAGTACATGATATGAAACTATATCTCAAGAAGGGAGATGTGTTCTGGCACCATGTACCATGTACCATATTCAGGCAACACATACATCAGAGACCTGCATTTGATTCATAGCACCACATAGTTCCCTAAACATTTCCAGGAATGACCCCCCCCCCCAAGCTCCAAGATGGTATTAAGCCCTGGCACTACAAGATGTGATCCCAAAATAAACACAAATAAATCAAAATATCATCCTTTCACTCAGTTTTTAACTGTGTTAAGAGCTTAAGGACAGATTATGTAATAAAATAATTTCTCTTACAGTTAGTGTTTAGTTTTTCTTTGCAGAAATACTTTCTAGAATAGTTACAGAAAAGATTAAAGTTAGTTATAGCAAATGTTTATTTTTATGATTACTTATATGAACCTTCTCTCACAAGGCCAAACCATCCCAACCGTTTATTACTTTCTCATTCATGCAGTGTTCATACAGTCTCTTCAGGAATTTATAGTAGCTAAAGCATTTATTCCTTCATTTTATTTACATTATGTTTTATAAAGTAAATTATACTTTATAAAGAAATAAGTTTATGATCTTAAAATCAAAATTATAAAAGACTATAACTGAAATCTTTCTAGATAATTATATGACATTATCTCGATTGATTGATTTTTTAAGAAGATGTGGAAAACTTGATGATGTTCCAAGATTTTTTTTAATGGCTGAGAAATGTAACTCAAGATCAAAATTGGAAGCAGGATTTCAATACTGCAAAGGGTTATATCTTTGGTGAGTCTTTTCACAAATAAATCCTACTTAATTAATTTTTTTCTCATTGTGCATAAAATTAAGCTTCTTTTATCACATTAAAAATGTGACCAGCGTTTCCTTGTATTGAGTAATCACCATTTAAAATATGTTGGCAATTGTTTTTACTAAGCAGACTATCAGCTACTCAACATTTGTAGGCAGTAATTGGACATGATTTTGTTTTTTTATATCTAACAAGGTATATTGGAGAACCAAATGATGCCCTTCGACATTTTAATAAAGCTCGGAAGGATAGTGAGTGGGGCCAAAATGCCCTCTATAATATGATAGAAATATGTTTAAATCCAGATAATGAAACTATTGGAGGTGAAGTTTTTGAAAATCTAAATGGAGACCTGGGGTAAGTAGTGTTCAACAAATTTTCTTCTTTCTTTCATTTCTTTTGTTTCTTTTTTATTTTCCCTTTCTTTCCTTTCCTTTTCTTTTTTTCTCTTTGAAATATTTTATTTGGAGTAGTAATTAGGGATACCTAACAAAATAGAACTATATACTAGAATAATACTGATGTATGATTGGATGAATAAGTTATAGCTACAATGGCTGTCCCTAAATCAAGCTAGACAAATTATGAAGATTCCCCCCCGTAGTTTGTAGAAAGTAAGATAAATTATAGAACATTGTTATTTTCACAAGAGTAACATAGCTTAAGAATTGTCTTTACAAGGATAGTTCATGCCAAATCTGTGTTCTTTCTTTTACATTTATTTTCTTATTTAGTCCTTATAACTTCATTATTAAATAATTGCAGATCTAATTTGTTGAATATGATAGAATTAATGGACAGTTGAGCCAAAGTTGGGGCTGAATTCTACCTGGGTCATTGCTTCTTTTAGCCACTATGCTAGCAAATATTTATAAACCTGTGTTTTTTACTTGTCCTCTCCTCAGATCTAGGAGATGCGTTTTGGGTTATGTGTAAAATAAAAAATGTCTACAATGTAAGAGGTAGCTTCTGCCTTCAGTTCCTTGTAATTTATTGAGGAGGCATACTATCTAACATTCAATCTCCAACAAAAAATAAATGTGTTAAATTGACATTAAGTGGTGTGAGAATTTATAGAAATCACTCCTGTGTAAAGTGATCAGGGGAAGATGTCTGTAAGATTGGGAGAAAATTAGAGCTAAATTGCTGAGGAGTTTCAGTAACAGCTTTTATGACTTTGATTATTGAAGTCAATGAATATTTTAGAGCAGGAGAAAAAAGTTTGTGTTTATTCTTCACTGTGGAAAAAACTTGGTTATATACTATTATATAATTATAGGCTGTGTCTCTAGAAATCTCAGCACATAGTTGAAAATATAAAAATAAAACTCAAAAGGGAAGTCATGATTCTCCTATGGAATTAGGAGAAAGATGCTCATTGGAGAATTGATTCCATGGGAATCAAGTAGAATATAGTAAGAGAAGTCTGACCACTAATATTTGAGCATGTGAAGTACAAGAGAAGGTAGGAAGGAAAATCACTGTGGTAAAAAGAGAAATCATACTGTATAGTAGTACACAAGTCAGAGGAGGGGAACTTTGAAGACAGTAGCTGTGTGAAATGTTTTAAAGATGAAAGGCTAAGATTTAAGAATTGACAAAGAATATTAATGACTGGGTTTTGAGAAATAACTTTAAATTTATTTATATATACATATAAAACAAGTATATATTGTAGAATATGGGAAAGTGACTAGAAAGGGCACAGTGGGTAGTGTACTTGCCTTTCATGTGTGCAACCAGATTTTGATTCCTGGCAACCTATTAATCAAGCCTCATGCTCCAGCACCCCATATGGTTTCCCGAATTCTCTCAGGAGTAACCCCTAGAGTAAGTTCTGAACACATCCAGGAATAGCCCAAACAACAACAAAAAAGAATATAAGAAAAGTATTTTTTTTTTTTTGGTTTTTGGGTCACACCCGGCAGTGCTCAGGGGTTACTCCTGGCTCCATGCTCAGAAATTGCTCCTGGCAGGCATGGGGGACCATATGGGGCACCGGGATTCGAACCGATGACCTTTTGCATGAAAGGTAAACACCTTACCTCCATGCTATCTCCCGGGCCCCAAGAAAAGTATTTTTACATGTTCATTTTTTATTACACTTAAAATCTTCAAACTTTTGGCAGATGAATCATTTGTCTGAGACTCTGATAGGCTAGTGAGTGAGTTAAAAAAATGCATATTAACAATCTTAGGATCAAATTCTTGTTTTTTGTTTGAGTTCTGCCACTAATAGCTAATTACCTTACTTGTTTGTATTTCAGTTTTCTCATATATGAAATGGATTCAATATAGATTAAGTGAAATAAGTTCCTGGTACATGACAGGTCTTTCAACAAGGTTAATCACTCTTATTTCCTTCCTTTGTTTCATTATCTCTGTAGATAACACTACTTGATAACCATTTGCTTCTTCTTATCCAGCTTGTTTCTTTTTTGCTTTATATTAACTGAAATGAATGGACTTAACACAACAAATATTGCTGCCTGTTTTCCTTCAGTTTACAACAAGCATTTTAATGTTTTAATGAAGTTGTGTTGATTTCTTTATAGAAAAGTGAAATATACTATGCTTTACTTTGTATTATAAAAGAATGAATGGCATTCCCGATAAGGATTATTTTTAAATTTGACAAATAAAGAAATCAGTGTGTCCTGAAACTCATTCTAATTTCCATGAATTTTGCTTTATAACAATAAAAAGAAATTTCTTTTTAATTTTATGTAGTAATTCATCTGAGAAGCAAGAGTCAGTGCAATTAGCAGTGAGAACAGCAGAAAAACTCCTTAAAGAACTAAAACCTCAGACTGTTCAGGGTCATGTACAGCTTCGCATAATGGGAAACTATTGCCTCATGGCTACCAAACAGAAGTCTAATGTTGAACAGGCTTTGAACACCTTCACCGAAATAGCAACATCTGAGGTCAGTTCAGTAAATTTTTCTTTTTCAGCATCAATAATATTGGTCCGTGGTAATACACAAGAATTATATTTATTAGCTTTGTATTCCTATTAGCTCAAGATTTACTTGAGCTGTTATTTGCTGTTATTAAAAACTATATATTTGCTGTTATTAAAACTATATATTTGTCATGATTCTACACAATGAATGTTTTTTAAATGATTTTTATTTGATATTTTGATCTGTTGAAATGATAAAGTGTGGAAAAAGGGGGTTTCTTCAGAAATTCTTTAAGGTGGGGCCAGAGCGATAGCACAGCGTAGGATGTTTGCCTTGCACGCAGCTGACCTAGAACGGACCTAGGCTCCATCCCATAATGATCCCTAAGCCAGGAGTGATTTCTGAGCGCATGAGTAACCTCTTGAGTGTCACTGGGTGTGTGGTTCAAAAACAACAACAACAAAATTGTTTAAGTTATCAGAGTAGCAGCTTTATTTCCTGGAGGGTTTTTGTGTTATCACCTATGTTAATTTACTAAATAAAATAAACTACTGAGATTAATGCCAGCTAAACTGTGCTCCATAGCACAAGCAATGGTCTTTAACAATACTGGATTATGGTGGTAGTCATTTTGTTATAATTATAATACATAGTATACCTTGTAATGATAGTGTGGTAGTAGTAATGATGATGATAATAGAAATAAATTAGAAATCTTCTCCACTCAAATTCAACTTTATTCTCTCTCTGGTTTTTCATTTTTTCCTTTCTCAACCTAATGCTCAATTTCTTTAATTAGTATTAAGAGTAGGTTTCTGGGGCCCAGGAGATAGCATGGAGGTAAGGTGTTTGCCTTTCATGCAAAAGGTCATCGGTTCGAATCCCAGTGCCCCATATGGTCCCCCGTACCTGCCAGGAGCAATTTCTGAGCATGGAGCCAGGAGTAACCCCTGAGCACTGCCAGGTGTGACCCCCCCCCCCAAAAATAAAAAGAGTAGGTTTCTAGGATAAGGAATTTGCTTTGCATGTGGTTGATCCAGGTTTTGTCTCTGGCACCACCTATGGTTTACTGAGCCCTATCAGGAGTAAAACCCCTGAGCATGCCCAGGTGTTTGGTCACAAAATAAACATTTTTTTAAAAGGAATTCTAGGTAGCCATCACATCAGTAGTAGTAATAGCTAATTTTTAGGAGACTTATTAAATTATTTTTTTTGTTATTCTACACAACAATGTTATAAGCTTCCAGAAACTCAAAAATGTATATCTCACATAGAATATATAGAATTGTATTGTATTTTTCTGTAGTTTAGAAATAATAGTATCATTAAAGTAATAATAGCAACCAACCCTCTCCACATACAAACACACACAGTAACCTCTTCCCCTGTCTCCCATGATCTGGGAGGGTTTTAGGAAAGCTACATCTCTTGTTGATCTCTGAGTTCAAAGTTCCTAGTGCAGACCTATATATTGACATTAAGTTAAGTTCTTAGAGTGTACTCTGCTGAGCTGTCCGGATAGCAACAGATGGAAAATAGCAGATGACTAGAATGCAAGCAGAAGTAGGACTGTCAGAGAAGAAAACCTGCAAGAGCATGATAAAGAACCGTTTCATTGCTACAAGTGTGATTGCTACCTAATGTTGTGAAACAGAATTCTGTCGTATAGTATGAGAGAGTTTTAACTGAGAAGATTGAGAAAATGCCACACTCAGTGAGTGGCATCACAGCTATTTCCTAGAAAGCTGTGCTAGTTTATTGTTGGTGAGATTGCATTATTTTATAATCATCATTATATATGTGATTAGTAATATAAGTGTCTTTAGATCTGTTTATTCACAGTACTATCAAAAGACAGATGTATGAACTGAAGTTTCATAAACATACAAATTTTATTTTTGCACCTTTTAATTTTAACTCATAGACTGCATGAATTAAATATAATGAATATACATTAAGCAGCCTGTGAGATATGATAAAGATAGTGTATAGTGCCTTTCTTCAAGTTTTTCATCATCTAGAGAAGATGAGATAAACATACTAACTATAACATAAATCATCATTTATTTTGTTCTAGAGTTGCAAATAAAAATACTGCCAAAGATTATTTAAGGAGAGTTTGTGAAACCGTTCTTTGTAAAACATGATTTAAAAAGAGCCAATAGGGGGCCCGGGAGATAGCATGGAGGTAAGGCATTTGCCTTTCATGCAAAAGGTCATCAGTTCGAATCCCGGTGCCCCATATGGTCCCCTGTGCCTGCCAGGAGCAATTTCTGAGCATGGAGCCAGGAGTGGTCCCTGGGCACTGCCGGGTGTGACCCAAAAAACAAAAACAAAAACAAACAAAAAAAAACAATAAAAAGAGCCAATAGTAAGGAGTGATAATATAGCAGGTAGGGCCCTTGCCTATATATCTCATTGATTGGGGTTCAGTCCCTGGAATCCCATATGGTTTCCTGAGATCTTCAGTAGTAATTTTTGAGCACAAAGCCAGGAATAACTCTTGAACATTGCCAGGTATGTCCCCAAAAAAATTCAAGGAAAAAAAAAGAATGAGAGAGAACATCAATTGTATTTCCACTGTTGAAAAATAGAGGAAGTAACTTTCTAGCTTAAAGGGAGAGCTAAGCAAAGATAAGGAAGCACAAGGTGTATTCACCACAGACATACTGACTAAAGAGAGATTTGTGACTGAAGGATATAAAAGGAAATAGTTGCAAATATTTTAAGCCAAAGAGCAGCATTCCCACTTTGCTTTTTATCCTGTTACTTTTAGCCATAAAGTAATATAACTATTGTTCTTGTGGTCATAAATTATTAGAGCTTAAGAGACTAAAAGTGAAAGAAAATGATGATTAAACTTAGGGTGTCTGTGCTAGCCAAGGTATCAGGGATATGATGCAGGAATTAGAACTCGGGGTATGGTTTTACAAAAACAATAGAAATGTGGGTCAGGAGGACCAACCAGTTCATGGTACAGAAATTATCACAAATAGGAGAAATCAGTTAGGGCAGAGAAGGGAGCACTCTGATAATGATAGAGAAATGTTCACTCTGAACAAAAATAGGGTGCTAAAAGGAGATAAAAGTGAGAGCATGATACCCCCTCAGTAACAATGTGGCAAACCAGAGTGACTAGAGGGGGTGGAGAGATAGAGAAAGAGTAGGGGGCTGGAGAGAGAGGGGGGAGAGAAAAAAGAGGGAGAAGGAGAG
>PVKC010025785.1:0-16323 GCA_004027635.1 Crocidura indochinensis
ATAGCCCCATCAGACATGCCCACACCCACAGCTGCAGCTGGGTCAGGTTTCTTAACATTACTCTTTTAGGAGTGATGGAAGGGGCATTCTCTGCAGTGTCAGAAGTTACTCTGTTCACAGTGCTCAGGAATCCCTTTCTATGTGCCAGATACCACGTGGTGCCTGAGACCAAAGACTAAACCTATGTATCCTGCTTGCAACACTGCACTTAGCCTTTTGAGCTATCTCCCAGTCCTGAAATGATTCTTTTCCCATCTGGGCCAGTCACAACTCAGGAAAAGCTCATTCTAACTGCACCATGGAAAGGGACAAGAAGGGGGAGTCCTCTAACTTGCTCACCCCATATATGCCCCTGAAACAGTCTGGCCCCTGCCCACTCCTGAGCTAGATGCTATGTTTCAAAGAAGGGACCTAGGTACCCCAACCCGCCCCCCCTCATTCTGCATGCAGCTGCCATCTCCTCCACCTGCAGGAATGTGACCTAGGGTGGGAGCTGGAGAGTGGGAGGTACAGGAAAGAGGCCTAGCTCATGAAAGGATAACATTTGTGAGCCCCCCAACACTGGTTCCTATGCCAAGAAACCATGTGGTAGCAGAAGGACTGAGACAGCAAAAGTGCAACTATACTTCCAGATCCAGAACCCTGCTCTGTGACCTGGGCTGGCCCAGCAGCTTCCAGGAATTTTCCCTACACTCCCCTGGGTGCCCCTTCTCTCCTTTACATGTATAGGGAAACAGGTCTGTGTCTGACCATTCTAAAAGCATACACCCCGTGAAACCTCACTGTCCCAAGCAGTCTGAGACAGGGAGTCCTCCTGGGTCTTCCCAGGCCCTGTTGGGTACCTCACAAACAAAACAGAGGATTCTTCCCTCTCCAAGTTTCACATTTCTGGAAGGTCCTGAGGTTTCCTGCTGACTCTGAGGGAGTGAAAGGGAAGGGAGCTGGGCCCCAACGAGACCTGAGGAGTATCCCTGCTGGGACAGGGGTCAGGGGCAGACACCATCTCTCTGGAGCCTGTGTGAGGGAGACATCTGGTCCTTCCTGCTCCCCATGCCCTCAGTAGACACTTAACAGACAAGGGCCCAACATCTCCCTAATTTCCACATAGAAGCAAGTGCTATGGCTACATCCCCACCCTAAGCACTTAAATATACAATTTGCTGGAAGGAATTATACACTGCCGGCTGTGTTTAAAATAGAGAAAAGACCCCCCGCAGAACAGTTTCCTTCCATGAGTGGAACTGTCTTCTACAGAGAATCTCTCCGACCCACTAATTGTACCATCTGTGCCCAGGCTTGGCTCAGTCACTTCCCCGCCCCCCTGGGCTATAATTCTGCGTTCCCACCTGCAGGCCTCTCACTGGGTGGCCCTCCCCCCCAGCCCCACAGCTGCCAGGCTCACTGCCCTTGGACTCGACTATGCCACCCCACCCCTTGACTCTTGGCTCTTTCATGGGCATTACATGAGCATGAGCACCTCCCTAGCCACTGCGCTCAGGATCCCTCAGATTTAGAGGTCACTGATGTGATGCTGAAGAAGTTTCTCCTAAATTCCTCCCCTTGGGACATCTTCTAGAATGGCTAGAACTACAGAGTGAGGAGTGTGGACGGGGACACACACACAAGCCACACCAATGGCCTGCTCTCCTATGAACATACTCCCTGTGGCCATTCTCTGAACAAGCCACACCAGAAACTCAGATCTGGTCTCAGAAACTGAGATTATCAAGGGATGGACATCTGAGACAGTGGGGGGTAGGAGTAGACACTCTGGTGGAAGGTATGGTGTTGTAATGCAGGAAACTCTCAATACTATTATAAACCAGAGTGCCCAAATAAAGCTTAAATCAATAAACAGGTTCCATGAGATATCAAGTCTAGAGCTGGCTCCTCTTTCCTCTCCTCCTCACTAGACCTGTTTAGGACCCAAAGGACCAAAGATTCAAAAACCTAGATTCCTGGCCAGACTTGCTGAGGAAGAGGTTGGACCTATATAAACTTGGATTTCTCCATGAGAAAAATCACACACTTATACACACATCCCACACATCATAATTAAACACACATTCACATAACCACTCAAACACACATTCTCACACAAAGTTACATATACTATCACACACGACACATAGTCACACATACGTACACTCATTCACACACACACCACACATAAACAAACAAATGCACTCACACCACACACATAAACACTCATATACCCCGGTCATCTTTCCTAGTGTGGGTTCCTCCAAAGCCTGCCAAGACATCCTACCCAAGCCCCCCTGAGACACAGTGGGAAGCACAGCTCCATGTCCCATGGCGCACCAGGGATGATCTGGTGCTTGAAGGGTCTCTTAGACAGCACTGAGTCTGCACATGACCACAGGGGTGGAAACTGCCTGGCAGGGCTGTAGGGTGGTAGGCACTCCCCTGGCCTTCTCCCTCCCTGCAGATCGGGGGCAGCCCCCTTGCATGTTTTGAAAAGGGTTGTACCGACTCCTTCTTCTACCAGCTAAATGACCTCATATACAGTTCAGAAATCTTTAAGGTTTAGGCAAAGGAAATTTAGGGTGTCGAGCTTCCGGCTGGGTGTAGATTGTATCCCCAAGCCCCCTTGGGTTTGAAGTCAAGACTGCAGGATTGAGTCTTCAGGTGCTCTCAGAGCTTGGCCAGCAGGGCCTGTCTTAGTACCTATCCTGCAACCCTTCCCTGCACTGGTCAGCCCCTATCAGCCCACACTATCATACAGCCTATTTGGATAATGGTTCCTTCTCTGGGTGAAACCAAAACCATCTGGGCTTCCTCTCACCCCTGGGCGATCCCAGGGATCTTGTGTGGTTTCCACTGGGGCCATCAGTGCCTGCCTAAGTCACCTCCTGCCCCTGTTTTAGTGTCTATATTCACACTGGTCCTCAGTTCTTACTGGGCTCATCAGTTATCAGGAGAACTGAACAGGTTGGCTCAGGCTAACATGGGCAATGTCCACCTGCATCCAATGGACAAGGTTCCCAATTTCTGTCACCGAAGTCCCTTTGAGATGTCCCAACATCTTCATCAAACCTTACCATTGAACCAGCACTTTTGAACTCTTTTACACCAGCAGACTCTGTACCTTCAGTCGAAAGCCTGTGTTCAGTGTCAATAGCTTCTCTATGAACTGGCATGAAATTTCCACAGACCATCATTGGTCAGCAGCACAATGGTGCAAATAATCAGGCCAGTTAGCAGACCTTGTAGGGTCCAGCTGAAGCTGCAAGGTCTCGCACAGTGATCTTCCTCTCTGCTACCAGTTAGGATCCACTGTCAGTCCTGGAGTCACGGAGAACCAGACAGGCCAAGTTTCACAGATCTGTGTGTGAAGATCCCAGCTGGGGGAAAGGGCATGTCTCACTGGGAGTCTCTGTGCAAGCTCTTCTCTAGCTCACACTGAGTGTTCAGGGTAGCTGCTCACCTGGATGGAACACTCTGTGACACCTGCCACCCACAAGTTTTCACAGGCATGCAAGGGACCATCCCCTTCTCCACAAATAAACTGAGAGAACTTCTATGTTTGGACTGGATATGTACCTCCTAAAGCTAGCTGTTGAAGCCTAAGCCATGACACCCCATAATGTGACCATTTAGGGTACAGTTTAATGCAGAGGTTTAGGGGTGTCTCATTCCATATCTCTCTCACCTCTCTCCTTGCTCTCTGTACACACACACGTACACACACACACACACACACACACTTCACACAGATGAACATTCAGAGACATACTTCTCACAACAGTCAAGTTCCCCAGATCCATCCCCATTTCCCATGTACCCTCCTGAGCTCCTTCACTCTTGACACAACAATTCATCAGAATTCTAACTCCTAGACACTCCTCTACCTTTCATGGACCCTTCTGTCTAACTTAAATGCCCTTCCCTATCTAACTTCTAGCTTTCTCATACTGAACTCAATACCACCATCTTCAGGAAGCCTTGCAGGGCCTATCCCTCAAGGCCACTTTCACGGGACTCTATTGCTGTCAGTCTGCTGGAAAGGATGGTTTTTCTCTCCTGGACTATGATGTTCTGAAAGGCTGAGGCTACCTGTATGGCAAATCAGCTATTTTCCAAGGTTCTAGCAGCTCTGAATACAGGTGTAAGGGGACAGGCACATAAAAGGAACATGTGGGCAGGGAAACATTCATGGAGCTGTCTTCCCCCAAGTGCATGCTCATTGCCAAGCACAACGGGCTGTCTGAACTGAAAGACCCTGGAGACTTCCTGTTCTTCCTCCTATCCCGGCACAGGGGGTAGTCATGGCTCTCACCTCAGAGAGATGATTGTACTGATGCAAGGTCAGAGATCAAATAACCCACAGGGTCCCAGCACTCTTGTCCCCAAGCCCTGTGCCCTGTGCTCCTCGATCCGTGTCCGGGTTTCACCCACACCCCACTCAGCTCCCTTGACAAGTGGAGTTAATTATTTATGATGGCGCTTTATAGCTACGGGTGAACCCACCGGAACATATTTTGTAACAGTAATGAAGGCTCAGCAATGCGAGACCTCACTCCTACTCCTGTCACTAAATCTTGGCCCAGGAGTTGGTCACACTGAGCAGACTCCATCCTTCCCCCGCTTTCTTTCTCTCAGAGAATTACAGGGTTTGCAGATTGGGGGTGGTGGCAGCATAAGGCACACCCAGGACATCTTTTCTCATTTAAGGGGACAAGAATCTGGCTTGATAGAATTTGAGTCTGGATCTCCCAAGTGAGGATCAATGCAGCATATCAGCACTACCCCCAGCGCTGCCCTCCCCTCCATGGTATCAGTTTTAGCATGGTAGGAAGCTGTCGCAGAGCTGTGACTGCCACTTGGGAGGGGACAAGAGACATAGAAACCAAGGACAGAGGACAATCTAGGAGTCAGCAATACCCATCTCTGTTCCTTCTCCTAGGTCTCAGCTTCCCCATTTGTATGTTAGGGAGCTAGAAGAAACACAACCTCTCCAATCTTATCCCCAGAGATGATAGCGAGATGACAAGTTTATTCCACTTTGCATGCCACTTCCAAGGCTGTTGCTGAATTCTCATTCTGTACATAACATCTTGGCAATGTTGCCTCCAGTTTGTAGATTAGGCAGAGAAAGTCAAAGGAGTCATTCAAGGTCAAAGGGCTGAAGTGATCGAGTCAAAAGGTGACCTGAGGCCTTATAGCCGCTGAGAACATACATCCCTATATCAGCTCCACAAGCTTTGACCTGAAATGTCTACCACTGGCCAGGGACTGAGTGGGGCAGCACATAGCATGATGGCTTCTCCACTCTACCCTTTAGTTGAGTCAGTCCTCAGCCCAATTTTAAACAAGAATCCAGATGTCCAGTTCTCCCAGCTAACTACATAGCATCAGTGACTCCCTTGTGCTTTTCTGTACTCCAGTTATGATAGCAGAATCCAGCAATTTCTGCCTCTGTAAAATATCTACAAGTGAAAATGATGCTCCTAACTCCTTGTATACAAAGGCCATGGGTAGAGATTGAGTTGTCAGGGAAGGAGCCAATTTGGACTCATCTTGAAGAGAAAGGGAGAGAGATGGGCTACAAAAAGTCTGGAGGAGTGTGATGAGGGGCATTTAGATGGAGTATGTATGAAACATTCCAGCATTTCAATGGAGAGTTGTCTTACATCTAACATGATGGGGTTGGGAATGGAAAGTTCTGGTGGTGAGGCCACGAATCTACAGAAAATTCTGGGATCAGTTTGTTTGAGGATCAGTAAGACATAGTAGATACTTAAAATTAGAAAACAGGCATTTTTACTTAATATGAGTCTGCTGAAGGCTTGTTCTAGTGGGTAATTTTGATCAGGAAGTTTGATCAGACTTCTAGTATCAAATGCATGATACTAGAGGAGAGAGAGAGAGGCTTTCAAGAGTTAGATATACAAAGGTGGAATCTGATAGGAAGTTCAAAGACCAAACCAATATTTAACTCAATGCCAGGAAATTCTGCAAGCAGTTTTTCTAAATAGATGGTCACACTTTTACCTGTGAAAGTTTATTTCTGAAGTAAAAAGAGACAGAGAGGTGTAATGGGCAGTCCCCTGTGCTTAAGGCTGATTATGTCCTACTCTCAAGGAACTGTCACTCATGGGAGACATGACCTTTGGAGTCGGATTCCCCTAAGTGCTGCTATGGAGTGGGGAGGAGAGAGGCAGCAGCCTTGAGCAGGATGTCTACTGCTTGCTTCTCTGCCCACCTCGGCTCCCTGGGAAAGTATCTGGAGACATCTAGGACTGATAAGTGTGTTCTGAGCACCTCACATCTCCCAGCACCATGAGGCAGTCATCAAAGCACAGCTGAGATCCCCCAGTTCTGCCTAGCATGAAAGATGAGCCCATCTGATTTCCCAAGGAACTGTGGAACCCAGGCAATTGCTCTTTGTAGGAAAGCAAAACTTACTCGGGTTTTTCAGGTATACTGCTTTCTCTCTCAGAAAGAATTTGAGGAGGAGACAAAGAGTGAGATGAAACAAGTTTACTTGAAAAATAAAGGGAGGGAAGAGAAAGACAGAGAGAGGGTGAGAGAGAGAAAGAGAGAGAGAAATATATATATATATATAAATATAAATATAAATATATAAGTTCCAGAAAGAACATGGTCTTCTCCTGAGTGCCAAGAGCAAAGTCCACATCTCTGGGCCCTTTCCCCTGAGTGAAGAAATTCACAGTAAAGGTAGGAAATACACATCCCAGACAGAGATGCAGGCAAATACCCTATAAGGTAAAAGAAAGAAAATACATACCTCAGGCAGAGATGTGGGAAGATGTGCTCTAAAGTAAGAAAGCACACCTCTCAGTGGAAGCTGTGGGTAAAGATACACCATGTTTCTGCCAAGTTGGTTTATGTAGAGATTCTCAGTCTCCCCTAAAAGTTGCCAAAGGGTGAGGTTGGAGATGAAAATCAATTTTCTTTTGATACTCTTTTCATGGTCTTTGTTCCAGAAGGGACTCATCCATGGGACTCTGGCCTGGTATTCTGCGTCTCAGAGGATCCTAGCTAAGATCCATCTATGAGTTCTGTTTCTCAAAGGCCTCGTGTCTTAGGACTGATTTATGTTCCAAACAATGTTTTTCCCAATATTCATTGTCAGAATCTCCCTGTCTATTTATCTACCTGCAACAGGAGGAAGAGTTTATCTTTCATTCATTCTACATTTATTAAGAAGGTACCATGTTCCTTAGATGCATCAGAAACAAAACACAAAGTCCTAAATCCCTGGAACAAGCATATAGTCAGAAAAGGGAAGTGTGGGATTGGGATATCCTTTCCAGTAAGATAGTATCTGAATAGAATATTAGAGATGCCAGACAATAAGCCAGCAATTGGGGAAGGTGGTTCATACAAATGGAGTAGGAGCAAAAGTCTGCCCTAGATTGTGTCTGGCAGGATGGAGAGCTACTGGGAAGACTGGCAAGGCTAGAACATAGGGTTGGAAAAGGAGGAGAGGTTACTGGAGTGTGACAGGAAGCCAAATCAGTTGAACAGAGCCCTTGGATATATAAGAGGAGTATAGAACAGACTTAAGGCTTCAATTGAATAAGAAGGCCATGGTGGACATTTTTTTTGTTGTTTTTGGACCACACCTGACAATGTTCAGGGCTTACTCCTAACTTTGTTCTAAGGGATCACTCCTAGTAGTACTCAGGAGACCACAGAAGATGCTGGGATTAGAATCTAGTTGGCTGAGTGTAGAGCCAGGAGTAAACCCTGAGCAGGGCCGGGTGTGACCAAAAACAAAACAAACAAAAAAAAAGAATCTAGTTGGCTGCATGCAAGGTAAGTGCTCTCATGATGTAATTACTATCTCTCCAGCCCTCCTGGAGGTCTTTTAAGCATAGAATGTTGTGACATGTAACATCACATTTTACCACCCTGTGTGCTGAGTGTGGAGTGTCTCGGACACTGCTGGAAGTAGATAGGCAGGTGTACTCCTTACAGAACTCAGTCCAGCGAAGGTCGCCACATGGTGAATGCAGAGTAAAACTAGAGACTGCTCCTGCATCCAGGTGCACTTTTGAAGATTATTCATTATGACTCTGGTTTTGCCAAGGTACATCTGACTTTCAAGGTCTTAGTCATGGGGTCAATAGTTCTACATAAAGGCCTCCTTGGCCTCTGACACATTCTATTTCCACTCGATCTCCCAGAACTAAAAGAGGCTTTTCACATTAAAGCTGTGAACCACCTCGGGTTCACAGTATCAGCCAGAAAGGCAAAAGCTTGATTAGGAGGCCAGTGTTGCTACCCCAGTCTGAATGAGCTGTGTAGCTCTGGGTAAACCAAATTTTCCTGGTTTCTCTCTACCTCTGTGCCACTATAGAAAACAGTTCCATGCCAGATTCAGGCAAGGCCAATCTCCCCAGGTCCACAGCTGTGAATCTAACCACCAATAATGCCCAAACAGGCAGTCCCATAAGATGAATCACTTCCAGCACCACAAAAGCAACAATGCCAATGAAATATTGACTAAGCATTGTGTTCTACATTTTGCTAAGGGTTGTAAGTGTGGGTGGGTTGGTTTTTTATCTTCCACTCTGAGATAGGTTATTGCCATGTTTCCCAAAAGAGGTGCTTGAGACTCAGAAATGCTGGCTACCCTCTAGAAAGGACAGTACCAAGGCTAAGTATCAGGGTAGCAGGTTCCTTTAATCTTTTCTGGTTCATGGTGCAGACTCACCAACTCACTATTATTCAAGCCCACCTTCCTCACCTCATCACCCTTGGGCCCAGACCTTGTTGCACCACCCATCTCTGCAGAGGCAGGACCAGCCCTCCACCCACTCCTTTCTACCCCCCAACCTGCCTCCAGACTTCCTACAACCAAGTCTATACCATTGCCTTTAAGCAAGGAGACCACCTTAACTCCAAGTAGAGAGGGAGAAACTGGGAACAGACACTATTTTTAGAGAAATGAAAAGCAAGCTAGTTCCTTTAGTGCAATGACAATAAACTAATGCCTTCGCAAGGCCCTCGGGGAATGTTCTCTAATGAATATGTAATGACTAAGGTCTTAGATAAAATGGCAAAACCATAGGGGATGGCCTCCTGGTGGGCCCGCCTTTTGCTGTGTCTCTTGGCAGAAGGGGTCCTGTTGAGTCAACAAGATTGCTGGCTCATGGGAAACATTTTGGAGAGGTTCAGAAAGGCTTAGTCACCTGCCCAGAGCTGTACAGTTAACAGGAATGAAGCAGTGGCCAACACAGAGCTCAGGGCCTGCACAACCCCCGCTCCTGATGGCCGCTGTGAAGCTGACTGGAGAGAGCGTGTCCTGAACTACATTTCCTTCCGCAGGTTAAACATCACACCTGCAATTTGGCTCTATTTACCTTCAAGAAACCCACTCATTTCCCCATATATCACACAGAGTCCTGCCCCTGTCAAAATCATCAAAGGCCCAATTAACCCTGAGGACAGGGGCCCCTTCTCTGCAAATTGCCCCCCAAACCCACAGCTTTTCGGGCCAGGAATGTTCCAACCTGGTAGAAAAACAGCCCTGCAAGCTAGCATTTATCCTATAGCGACCCCATCGGGGGAGGGGGAAACCCCACATGCATAAAAAACCACCCACAGCCACTAAATTCGACTGCCAAGTCTTTATTAGTGGTGATAAAAGGCAGCAGAAACAGCACCGGGCTCTCTACTCCCAGGTGGGGGCTGAAGTCCCAGGAATTAGTCATGTTTTGACTGGTGGAGTTATGGAATTTATAATGGAGGCCCTGGAGAAATTAAACACGGATTACGGCCAGCCCCTCCCCCAGCCAAATATCTCCAGAGGGAACAGTGCCTCTGGGCTCCCTCGCCTCAACAGGAGCCTAGTTTGCTGGCGCAGAGAGCTGAAGGAGAAAGGAAAGCCCACTGCAAAAGGGTGCTTGAAGGAAGTAGCTCTGACTGCCCCCCCACCCCAGGGCCCTGGCAGTTTGCACCTTTTAGCAGAATAAGAAAGGGGTGGACAGAGGGATACAGGTCTGTTCTCTGATGCCTGAACAATTCTGAGCAATCAGCATATCAGGTGAAGCTATCCATAGTGACCCTTCTTTTTTATTGTTTTGGTTTTTTGTTTGGGGGGGCCACACCCAGTGATGCTCAGATTATGCTCTGGCTATGCACTCAGAAATCATTCCTGGCTTGGGGGACAATATGGGATGACAGGGATTGAACCCAGGACCATTCTGAGTCAGTTGTGTGCAAGGCAAATACCATACCACTATGCTATTGCTCCGGCCCCCATTGTGCCCCCTTCTTAGACTCAGTAGTGTCTAACCTGTCTGCATTCAGGGAAGGAGAGTCACCGAACAGAACTAGAAATGGCCTAAATTTGGGCAAGTGCAATGACTCAGAAATTGGACCAGCTTCTCACTGATTTTTCAGGACTCTTTAGTACACCTCAGATCATGAGGGCAGTTTTGTAGAAAAATCCAACACTTTGGTGATGCATCAGAAGAATATATAGAAGGGAAGTGAGGGGACAGAATGACAATATAACAGGTAAGGTATTTGCCTTGTATGTGGTTAACCTAAATTCAATCCCTGTAACTCCTTATGTTTATCTGAATTTTTCCAGGAGTAATCCCTGAATGGAGGCAAGAATAGGTCCAGATACTACTAGGTCTGACCCACATACCAAAAAAAAAAAAAATAGGAGATGGGGTAATAGACTGCATGAACTTTAAGACCCAAGGTTTGTGATGACTTGCAGATGTGGATAAATGGTCCTGGAGATTTCATCCTGTTGTTCCTGTTGCTGAGCAATAGAGAAGCAAACCTTCACTGAGCACCATATAAAGGGATTGCTATTGGCACAAACCAGTTGTGGCTTGCATTTGAGTGTGGCTCCACTGCAGAACCAGAGGATTCTTCTTCTATTTAATAGGGACTGTGAAAGGGCTGAGCAGAGAACACACAGACCACTTAAAGTCTGTCGTCTCAGGTTTCCTTACAGATGAAGCACTAGATCCTGAGCAGGTGAGTGACACAACATTCAAAACAAATTTTGGCCTGTCTAATTCCAATACCCGAGTTCCTCTCTCTTAGTCAGGACTTTCACAGTGGGACTAGGCTTCTTGGAACGGGAAGGCAAGCTAGGAGGGAGCTGTCCACGGAGTATAGTGCTGAAACAAAGGCTCATGGAGCCCACGAGGTACATCTACTGGGGCAGGGTAAGGATTATTGATGATGGGAAAGTTGCACTGGTAAAGAGGGGGCTACATTTTATGGCTGAAACCCAAATATGATCATATTTGTAATCATGGTGCTTACATAACGATATTATTTTTAAAATTTTAATTATTTTTATTTAAATACCATGGCTTACAAGGCTGTTCACAATACAGTTGTTTATGATTGAGTTTCAGTCATACAATGCATAATACCCTTCACCAGTACACATTTCCCACCACCAATGGTTCCAGTTTCTCTCCTGCCCTTCCTCCTGCCCTCTCCCTTGCCTGTCTCTGTGGCAGACATTTTTCTTTTTTCTCTCCTTTATTTCCCTTTTTAGACACTGTGGTTTATAATACAGATGACACACATATCATGTTGTCTCCTTCCAGCACCCAGTTCTTGTCCATAATGATAATTTTCAAGTATCACTGTCATAGTGGTCCCTTTGTTGCCCTAACTTCACTTCCCACATGAAGGGCAAGAATTCTTATCCTCACCTTAGAGACTGTTCTATTCAGGGCAGTTTCTTCTGCTCCTCTTTAGTCTAGAGATGCCACCAGACAAGTGGCCAGATGAGATGGATCCCTCAAATCCACCAAGTTCCCAAATATCACCAAATACCCCAAATACCAAATATCCCAAATACCATGCTAGGCACTAGAGAGGAACCAGGTGCTGGATAAGCTGGAATGAGAACCTAAAGTCCCATGAACTTTATGTTTGCATGGCTTGTAAGTGGTCAGATCACTCTGGTTCAATCCCTCACTGTACATTCTCCAAGTTATCCTCAGAGCTTTAGTCCTTCAAGTAATGTCACAAGTCTTCTGAGAACCTTTTTAAAATTAAAAATGTGTTTATTTGCATGTTTCTTCCTGTCTCATCAGAGTGGGGCACACAGGTGTAGCTACTCAAGAACATCACATGGTGCCCAAGAGCCGACCAGAAATTGTCCATACCCCAGAAACTCTGCACCCCTGGAGTCTGACTTTCTTGTGGGGGATAGCACAGAGGTAATCCTTGAGGTGAGAGCACCGCAACTGTATGAGGGATAGAGTCCAGAGGGGATTCCCATCCCTGTCTTCTGAAAACTCTTGACAGGATGCCCACTCCATGCCTTGTCACTTCATGGTGTGCTGTTCAAGATTTCTCATGAGCTGAACCAGCCAACCTCTGCTTTCATTGTACTTGCTTCACCACCCTCCTTCTCCAGCTATCTTGAATATCCCTTCTATTTAAACCTCCATTCCAGAGAGTTGATGGCAGTAATGGGATTGGTAATCAAGGATAAGTGTCCCAAACCAGTGCTAAGTTGGATATCTCCTGCAGGAATCATATCAGCTAAATAGTGCTGTAATGAATATAGGTATGAGGAAGGGATTTTTGTATTGTATTTTTGTGTTCTAAGGTATATCCCTAAGAGTGTTTTATAATAGCCAGATTCTGGAAACAACCAAGATTCCCTTCAATAGGTTAATGGCTAAAGAAACTGTGGTACATATACACAATGGAATATTATGCAGCCATCAGGAGAGATTTTCCTATACATGGATGTGCGTGAAATCTATTATGCTGAATGAAAGAAGTAAGAGGGAGAGAGATAGACATGAAATGGGTTTTAAGAAAAATAAAAGACATTATTGTAATAATGCCCAGAGACAATAGAGATGATGGCTGGAAGAACTGGCTCATACTCTGAAGCTCACCACAAAGAGTGGTGAGTGCAGTTAGAGAAATAACTACACTGACAACTATGGTGACAATGTGAGAGTAGTAGAATTCCTATAGAATACAGGTGGAGGGGAGGGAGATTGGGGAGATCGGTGATGGTAATGTTGCACTGGTGAAGGGTGGTGTTCTTTTTTATGACTGAAACTCAACTACAATCATGTTTGGAATCAAGATACTTAAATAAAGATAAAAAGATTAAAAAATAAAACATAGTTTGAACAACAACAACAACAACAACAAAGAATCACCTCAGCACCACTTCCTAGAGCAGACCCCTCTGAGGGTGCCAGTCTCACTCCAGGCCTGCAATGCCTGTGTTCAAATGAATCTAAGCTCCTGTACTCAGCCAAGGAAGAAAAAAGTCATCCTGACATGAAGGTTAAGTTACTTTCCCCTGCCCAGAGCAACAGAGCCTCAAGAAGGAGGCTAATTCAGATGGTGTGGCTTCAGAACCCCAGCCCTTGTCCATTGCTATCATCTGCCTTGCTAAAGAAAGGAGGCCTAAAAGTGAGGCAATGGAAATGCTTCCAGAGCCAGGAGGGTGCCCGTGTCAACACTGACTTTGTTCTCTGCCTCTGCAGAGCCTACAACTCCTGCTGGGTTATCTCGGGAAACTTGGGCATTGAGCCCCACCCAAAACCAAATAGAAGGGTGCCAAGCCCTAGCCTTGGCAACAGAAACTGGCAGGACTGCCCCCCCTTCTCAGCTGGGAATGGCCCGCCTGGGGACCTTCCCTTTGTCCCCTCTGCCAACCCCACCCAGCATCCTCTCCCCTGCTGCCAAGACCCTGTCTCCTACCCCCTGCACCTGGCTGCCTCTGGCAGGCAGCCTCAGACCCCTCATGGAGGACAAGCCTCCCTCGGCTCAGAACAGCTGCCAGCCCATGCCGGAGCTGGCAGGCAGCGTCTGGTTCCCACTTGCCGCCCCTCCAGGCCTGGTGTGCCAGCAACTCCATGCTAGGTTGACGGCCCTGTACAGCCCATGGAGCTTCTATTTTTAATTTAATTGGAGAGTCAGAGGAGAGAGATGGTACCCAGCGAGGGAGTTTTAAAAGCTTTCTGGGTGGGGGAAGGGGTGAGAAAGGAAAGAAAAGTTCGTAATTATACACCAGGCAGCCAGATTTGATGCTTGAACAGAAAGGTTAAATGTTACATTCGGAATAAAATGAGGAAACGAGTTCTGATGACAGTTGCCCAGAGCTAAATAAAGAAAAAAAATGCCCCTTGCCCATCTTCTCTCCAACTCCCTCTTCTCGATCATACTCATTTCTGAATTATCCCACTGGAGACTTTGAAAGGCCAGGTATATACAAATAAACTGGTTAGGATATAAAGATTACTGTTCAGCACATCAACATTCTGTCATCCAAAAGGAGCTTTGATTGGAATCTAGGGAAATCATATGTCCTGCATCAGGGCAAAGGGATCCAATAAGACCTAGAAAATCAGAAAGATAATCAGGTACTGCAGGAAGAAACACTAGGCTTTCGTTTGGATAGATTTAATCCCTCCTCTCCCAAAGGACAGGTATTGTGGGTTAGCTCTCACCCAATGTCATTGTGCTATTTCTAATAAGACATGAAGAGAAATCTGCTAGGTGAGACTTTCCTAATATTAAGACATGTTCTGATCGCACTCTCTTTGCCCTTACTTTTCCTATAAGAAATAAAAGTGTGATGCCCAGAGCTTCTGCAGCTAATTTGCTACCAAAAGGCAAACCACTAAGTGTGAAAGAAAAAATAAAGATGAAAGGTATTCCATTTGATAATGTACACATACTACTGTTACCTGAGACAGCTACTTTTACTCTGACTTTCTAGGAATGCTGTATTGATTTCTAACTGTGACAATACAATGGTCCTCAAACTACGGCCCGCGGGCCACATATTGTATTTGCTCCCATTTTGTTTCTTCACATCAAAATAAGATGTAGGCAGTGTGCATAGGAATTTGTTCCTAATTTTTGTTTTTACTATAGTCTGGACCTCCAATGGTCTGAGGGACAATGAACTGGGCCCTTGTTTAAAAAGTTTGAGGACCCCTGATTAGATTAAGTAGGAACTTTAGCAGGTGAATACCATCACCAAGCTTCAGCTTTCTTACTCAGAAAGGGTGACAAATATCACTCATTTCAGAGTTCACACGAGGACTCCATACAGTCTCATTTATAAAGCACACACCATGATGCCTGGTAAAGCACTGTGACCGGTGTTGTTATTAATACTTCTGATTAATAGAGCAATATGGAGCTATAACATTTCAAGTCATGTCTCATATTTCAATAACACTCTCTAGTCTTAAATGTGACTTCTCATTCCTCATCTTTACTACTCTCAACCCCAAATGTGAGGAGAGGAAAGAGAGGGAGTTGTATACAAAGGAGGAGTAGGAGGAAGAAGAGGGCTTATAGTGGCCTTGTGGTCCACAAATGCAGAGAGGGAACATGTGTCCAAAGTAACCACCAACCACAGTGCCAGCCTGTCACTCAGATCTGATTTTTAAGAGCCTAGGATCTTTGCTGAACTGATTAAGAGCCACTCCATTGAAGGGTCATCTATAATCCCACTCTTCCTCCCTTGAGGACAACTAAGATCTTGTGGGGGGAGGGAGGGAATAAAGCCTGTGAAGAGAATATAGTCCAGGTGTCAAAGACCAGGTGAGTTGGACCCTGGACTTTTTTTTTTTTTTTTTGGTTTTTGGGTCACACCCGGCAGTGCTCAGGGGTTACTCCTGGCTCCATGCTCAGAAATTGCTCCTGGCAGGCACGGGGGACCATATGGGGCACCGGGATTCAAACCGATGACCTTTTGCATGAAAGGCAAACGCCTTACCTCCATGCTATCTCCCGGGCCCCGGATCCTGGACTTCTAACTCCCCTTCCTGTTCTGAAAGTCTTGGGTGGTGCATGGGTTTCAATCCAGCACCTACTCTACTTGCAGCTCTGTCACAGCTGTTCACATGAGGGATGCAAGCCTCCCTCTGAGAAGGTCCTTGGCCTACCATGCTGAACAGCCTGAACTAGAACTCTGTTTCCTCTGGATACTGGTAGAATGCATTTATTAAGTAGTTATAGCTGCTTTCTTCTGATTAACATCAGCTACTGTGTCCCTCTACTTCCAAACCTCAGTGGCATGACAGATTCCAACTCTTTCTCACATCCTGCATCTTAAAGGTAGAGGTGCTCATGGGCTCCAGTCAAACTCTCCAGGCTCCTTCCATCTCCAACTGTGAGCTGTTAAGGGCTCAGCATACGTGGAGCTGGTCACACCTAAGCATGCACACATGGTCAGTCCTCTCACAGGGACCAAAGAAGGACAGTTCCTCTACTCCCAGTGGTGTCTTCCAGAGTCCACCTCATCAAAAGTCTTCCTCCTCCTTATTCCCAGGCTATATTCATTTTTTCCCC
>PVKC010025786.1:0-16359 GCA_004027635.1 Crocidura indochinensis
AAAAGCTAAATTATTAACCTTACTTTTCAGGAAAGTATTGTATTTTTTGTTTGTTTGTTTTTGTTTTAGGGCCACACCCAGTGACGCTCAGGGGTTACTCCTGGCTATGCACTCAGAAATCGCTCCTGGCTTGGGGGACCAGATGGGAAGCCAGAGGATCGAATTATGGTTTATCCTAGGTTAGCGCATGCAAGGCAGATGCCCTAGCGCTTGCGCGCCACTGCTCTGGCCCCAGGAAAGTATAGTTTAGAAGTGTTAATAAACCTTCATATCTCTTTTATAAAGTTACATTTAAAAAATGAGACAGAGGGGCCAGAGTGACAGTACAGCAACTGCACTTGTATTGCATCCCTAGCAACCCATAGTGTCCCCCAACCCCACCAGTAGTGATCTCTGAGTACAGAACTAGGAGAAAGTCCAAAGCGCCACTGAGTATGACACCAAAACAAAACAAAACAAAACATCAGATAGAGCTAGTATTTAAATATAAGTGTCTGAACTCTACTATTCAGCTCGATAGACAAGCAATCGATACAAAATTGAACGAAATATTTCTATACAAACTGAGATGAGCCATTCTACATATATACATTGAAGGCAATATTTGCTATAATTTTTCACAGATCCCACCAAGAACAAATTTGAGATTACTTCTGTGAAAGCATCAAGTGAATAAAAAAAATACAAATAATTGCTTTAGATTTTCATCATTTTCTTCTTGTTTGTTTTGGGCCACACCCAGCAATGCTCAGGGATTACTCCTGGCTCCACGCTCAGAAATCACTCCTGGCAGACTCGGGGGACCATACAGGATGCCGGGATTCGAACCAATGACCTTCTGCATGAAAGGCAAACGCCTTACCTCCATGCTATCTCTCCGGCACCTAGATTTTCATCATTTTTGTATCATTAATTTTTCTTTTATATATATATATATTTTTTGGGGGGGGTCACACCCAGCAGCACTCAGGAGTTAGGTTCTGCACTCAGAAGTCACTCCTGGCAGGCACGGGGGACCATATGGGAAGCTGAGATTCGAACCAGGGTCCATCCTGTATTGGCTGTGTGCAAGGCAAATACCTTACCTCTATGCTATTGCTCCGGCCCCCTCATTAATTTTTCAAAATCAAGTTATTTGCTCTTCAGATAAGTAAACTGCAGAACTTCAAGTACAGTCAGGAAAGTCTTACCTAAAACCACAATGAACAGTTTCTGAAATGCATCCGACACGGCCTTCTGAATAGCAAACTTCTGGGCTGTCTTCCTTTTCGTAAGTAATGATAATGGCCCTAAAACCAACCAAAATAAATGGAATTACAATGCCAATCTGCATGATTGGTTTTTATTAAGTCTAAATAGAGAAGTCCATCATGAACTTAGTAAGTAAGGGAAGGCATCACACAAGGCTATGTCTCATTAGCTCTGTGGTAGGTATATCCTGTTAGAGCTGTTATGGTACATGTTTGCTGTCTGATCACAGATGCCACAGTGCCATTTGTGTGTGTGTGTGTGTGTGTGTATGTATATATATATATATATATATATATATATATTTGATATATGTATCAAATGAACAAGTTGAGCCTAGATGCCTATCCGGAGAAAGGTTTTTTGGTAGTAAAGATGATCTGGTCTCTCTCTAAACATCACCTAACTAGAATCTGGTCCAGTCCTTTCACTAATAGCCCTACCTTTAATTTAATACTCAAAACCTAAGTGCCATAGATTCTAGAAAAAACACCTATCCATAGGAATAGTTTGTCTGGGTACATATACTTATCTCTTTCCTTTCAAGTCCTTCTTTCTAGTAAGTAAAAACACCCCTAAGTTTATACAAGTTTTTTTTTTGTTTTGTTTTTGTTTTTGTTTTTGTTTTGGGCCACACCCGGTGACGCTCAGGGGTTACTCCTGGCTATGCGCTCAGAAGTTGCTCCTGGCAGGCATGGGGGACCATATGGGGAACCGGGGGATCGAACCGCGGTCCGTCCTAGGTTAGCACAAGGCAAGGCAGGCACCTTACCTCCAGCGCCACCGCCCAGCCCCAAGTTTATACAAGTTTATTTAAATAGTTAGATGAAGATTTTTCTGAGATGACTGAGATCTCACATGTAATCTGTATTTGAAAGACTATTTTAGAATGAAGCAGGTCGGGGTCAGAGCATAGTGGTAGGGTGTTTGCCTTGCACATGGCTGACCTGGAACAGAACTGGGTTCGATACTTGGCATCCCATGTGGTCCCCTAAGCCTGCCAAGAGTAACCCCTGAGTGCCGCGGGTGTGGCCCAAAAACCAAAAGAAAAAAAAAAAAAAAGAATGAAGCAGATCATTAAGCCCCATATGGGAACAACAGTATTCTCCATGCCTAACTCCTAAGTATCTTGACAGGAAGACATCTCTAAAACTGTAAAGTTAAAGGTTCTCTTGAATATTACCTAGGAATTAAGAAACTATATTATTAGAAACAACAATCATAAAACACCTGCCAAGACTTTAGCAGCTTGGCAAGGAAAGGGTTGTTTCTAATGTATCTGGAAAAGAGAGAAAGAGAAAGGAGAAAGGAAGCAGGTGATGGGGAAGAGAGAGTGAGAGCAAAAGAGATAAAGAGGAAGAGAGAGAAAAATAGAGACTGGACGTTCCTAGTCCAGTCCCCAAACAAACCTTCCAGTTCATCCAAAGTCTCCTCAGCAATGCCAACCCCGGGGCTCTTGCAATCAAAGGATGGCAACACCACTTCTAGAGCACAGAAGAATTTCACCCTTTGCTTCTGAAGTGGCACCACTGTCTCCTCATTTTCCCTTTCTTCAAAGCCAGAAAGATCTTGAAGCTGTTAGGAGTGTTTCATTAATAATTTTTAATTGAATCACCATGGGAGACAGTTACAATGGTGCTCATGACTGAGTTTCAGTATCCAATAACTTTCACCAGGGCACATTTCCCACCTCCAATGGCCCCATTTGCCCTCCTGCCTCCCTCAGTCTGTCTCTACAGTAAATATTTTTCTTCTCTATCTCTGTATGTCTCTCTACCCCCCTCCTTCTATTTCACTCTCTCTTCTCTCCCCTCTCCCTCTTTTTCTTCTCTCTCTTCCCTCTCTCTCCTTCTCACTTCTCCCCCTCCCTCTTTTCCTTTTAGGCACTAAAAGTTTGCAATTCTATGGATCAAAGGGGTATCAGGCATATGACTTTACTTCCTTTCAGCACCCAGTTCTTTTCCAGAGTGATTATTTCCAAATATCATGGTCATAGTGGACCCTATCTGCACTCCCCCTCCCCACTACTTTGTGGCAGCTTCTACCCTGGAGCAGTCCTCCTGGAATTTATCTCTTTGGGTATTATTATCATATATATATATATGTATATATATATATATATCCCACAAATGAGTGCAATTATTCTAGGTCTGGCTCATTTCACTCAGCATAACACTCTCCATATCCATCCATGTATAGCAAATTTCATGACTTCATTTTCCTTAGCTGTCAGAATTTTACTTTTATTTGTTGTTGTTGTTGTTATTGTTTGTTCTGGGGCCACACCCAGCGGTACTCAGGGGTTACTCCTGGCTCTACACTCAGAAATCACTCCTAGAAGGCTTAGAGGATTAGAGAGGATGCCAGGGATCAAACCCAGGTCATTCCTGGCCCAGCAGCATGAAAGGCAAATGACTTACCACTGTGCTGTCACTCGGCCACAAGCTGCCAGAAATTTAAAGTAAAGGTCCTTCTGAGGATCTCAATGTAGATTTTTATTTTTTTAATTAGAAATAAAAACAAACCCCCAGTAATCTTAGTTATTTATTGAAGTATCCTATGACTTCACCATTCCACAAAACTTTCTGATGAAGTACAACAAATACGTACATCAGAGATGCACATATATAGCATATAAGTGTTATAGAATATGGACAGCACAATGAGATCTTTATTAATTCTGGGATGTCAACCAGTGCTCAGACACTTTCGTTTAAGAGAACTTTCCTCTATAAGGTTTATAGGTCCTCAGGGGTTTCAGGGACCGGGGAGTAATACAGAACCGAGGACCTTGAACAAATGCAAGACCTTGAACACAATGAATGTACTGCATGTGAGCTATCTCTCCACTCCCTACCTTGATAATCCTTTTGGACCATCCATTGAAACCAAAGTAGTAATTTGCCAATTCTTGGCACCGGGAGCTGTTTAGGGCAAGTGTCTGATGGTGAACTGCTTTGTGTCTGCTGAGATGAACCTAAAGACATAATAGATTTAAAATCAATAAAGGCACGACAGGTAGACTTATTAATAGTAATGACTTTCAAAAAAATAATAATGACTTTCAATTAAGTGACTATGAAAAGCAAATATAACAAAAATAAAGTTTGATTTTTGATTCTTGAGCCTACCTAGCAGTATTCATAATTTACTCTAGATCTGTGCTTAGAGATCACTCCTGGTGGTGCTTGGGGGATCATATATAGTGCTGGGTATAGAACTCGGGTCTGGAGGTACGCAGGGCAAGCATCTTAATTCCTGACGTATCTCTTAGGCCCTTAAATCAAATAAACATTTTAAGTACTGATTTAATGGTAAGCACAAAGTAAGTACTTATTGGTTTTAAGACATGGTACTTTTCTGCTTCACTTCCACAGCCTCTGATTAATATGAAGGTTTCCCTGACCTCAGGTGGTAAAAGTAAAAATATTAATAGAAAAACCTGTGGAAGGGCCCGGAGAGATAGCACAGTGGTATTTGCCTTGCAAGCAGCTGATCCAGGACCAAAGGTGGTTGGTTCGAATCCCGGTGTCCCATATGGTCCCCCGTGCCTGCCAGGAGCTATTTCTGAGCCAGACAGCCAGGAGTAACCCCTGAGCACTGCCGGGTGTGGCCCAAAAAAAACAAACAAACAAACAAAAAAAAAACCTGTGGAAGCAAATTGTGGGTTGTGGGTAAGCAAGAGTAAATTGTTTCTGCTGTTCTATCCAGCAGCTCCTGTCTGAAACTATGACCCAAAGGACAGATATGACAGAGCTGCCACTAAAATTAGGTGGGACCTATTCTACAACATTCCCCTCTCTCAGTTATTCATCATGTTAGAAGAGTACATTTTAGTTTCTTTTCACTGATATTACATATTAAAATCAACCAAAACAATTACTATCACCTTCATAACAGCTTCTTTGGTGGTGGTGTTGTTGTTTTGGGGCCACACCCAGTGAAGCTCAGGGGTTACTCATGGCTGTGCACTCAGAAATCACTCCTGGCTTAGGGAACCATATGAGATGCCAGGGATGGAACCCAGGTCCATCCTGGGTCAACCATGTGCAAGGCAAATGCCTTACCTCTGCACTATCACTTCCGCCCCATAACCGATTCTTTTTATTTACTTTTTATTTTTGGATCACACCCGGCAGCGCCCAGGGGCTACTCCAGGCTCTATGCTCAGAAATTGCCCCCGGCAGGCTTGGGGGACCATATGGGATGCTGGGATTCGAACCACCGTCCTTCTGCATGCAAGGCAAATGCCCTACCGCTGTTCTATCTCTCCAGCTGCAAACAGCTTCTTTGTAGTATGCAAATACCCCTATATTAATTCTCTATTTTATACATTATTGTGGACACCTCATTAATTCTTAAATGTCAATTTCAATTTTAGCCAGCATGTAGTACAAGAAAATATTCTTCAAAATTCAAATACAAGAGTGCAGATATAGTACAAGTTAGATGTTTGCCTTGCATATGGCTGAGCCAGGTTCAATTCCCAGTACCCATATGGTCCTCCAAGCCTATCAAGAGTGATTCTTGGGGGGGGGGGGCTGGAGAGATAGCACAGAGGTGTCTTGCATGCAGAAGGACAGTGGTTTGAATCCTGGCATCCCACATGGTCCCCCGAGCCTGCCAGGAACGATGTCTGAGCGTAGAGCCAGGAGTAACCCCTGAGCACTGCTGGGTGTGACCCCACCCCCCCAAAAAAAGAGTGATTCTTGAGTGCAGAACCAAGTATAAAACCTGAGCACTGGAAGGTATGACTCCAAAAGAAAGAAACAAACAAATATAGGTCAAAACAATATTCTTTACTGATTTGTTTCATGTGTATCTTTCTCAATTACTAGTTTATAAGCAGCACAGTGCTCGAAGGAACTTTTTCTTCTTAGTTTTGTTTTTTGAGCCACACCCAGCAGCGCTCAGTGGTTACACCTGGCTCTGCATTCAGAAATTACTCCTGGGGGCCGGTAAGGTGCCTGCCTTGCCTGCACTAGCCTAGGACGGACCGTGGTTCGATCCCCTGGTTCCCCATATGGTCCCCCAAGTCAGGAACGGCTTCTGAGCGCATAGCCAGGAGTAACCCCTGAGTGTCACCGGTGTGGCCCAAAAACCAAAAAAAAAAAAAAGAAAGAAAGAAATTACTCCTGGTAGACTGAGGAGAGACTATATGGAATGCCAAAAATTGAATCCTGGTTTGCAATGGGCAAGGCAAATGCCCTACCTGCCTGTGCCTGCCTGTGCTCAGGCCCTTAAAGAAATCATACTTTTATCCTTTTCCCAAGAAAAGTTGTTACAACAAAAATTGATAGTTTGTTGATTGAGAGAACAAATTAAGGAATGAGAAAAGAAAACAAAATTATGTTGCTCAGCTTAATCTGTCTGCTGAGAAGGAATAATGAAGATGAAAGTTTGAATGCCAGAGACTACACCAGAGACTAGCCTGAGGGTATAATAGTGCAGCTTCTTCAACTAGGAAGTTTAGGAAGGGCTCTGAGACCCTAGTAACATCGGCTAGCAAAGTCAGTTGTCACCTTAGATGACTTTGTGACAGTTCTTTGGGGGCAACCATGAAGAAAGGTCTCAGATAGGGCCGGAGAGATAGCATGGAGGTAAGGCGTTTGTCTTTCATGCAGAAGGACGATGGTTTGAATCCCGGCATCCTATATGGTACCCTGTGCCTGCCAGGGGCAATTTCTGAGCATAGAGCCAGGAGTAACACCTGAGCACTGCCAGGTGTGACCAAAAAAAAAAAGCTCTCAGATGTCTCAGGTCTTTACTTGATTTTAAGATCTCATTTAAAGCAATGAACTTGATGCTAAGAAAATCTCAAAACCAAAAAAAAAAATAATAATGTACTTATAAAACTAGTTTTTTTTTTATTTTGAGAACAAAGATGTAAAGAAAGAGGACAAGGTAAAGTTACAGTGGAAGGACAATCACCCATAAACAGAATTCACATAAGTCCCCTTGCTGATGTCTTAACATTGAATTTTCAGCCAAAGAATATTAAGAAAAATAAAACAGAACCCATGCATAATTACTTTGTCCCTCAGTCCCCAGATTGTGATACATAATTCCTAGCAGCATATAAAGTGTTCTAAAGCCATAAAACTTTATGTATCTTCTTGAATATTGAAGGCATAGTACTTCTTTACATTTCCATGTATGTGCATATTAGTTTAAGTTAACCTCAAAAGTGGGTGTTTCTTTTAAAGGAATACAGTAAAAATGGCGTTAGAGTGGCAATACTTGTTTGCATCAGCCCACCAAAATATGGTGGGCATGGAAAGGAAAATCCTAGGCCTAAATAATAGGGGATCAAACCCCTGAAGATAAAACTAGTTTTTATTCCTTCTGTGGTGCCCAGAGTCTGACATATGCAAGGCATGTGCTCTGCCACTGAGTCACATGTGCATTCCTATCAAATTATCTTAATGGCCATTGAAAGAAAAAAAAAAGCATCACTCATTATTTACAGCCAATAAAAGGTTTTTTTTATTAATTTTGCTTTTGGTTTAGTTTTTATTTTTTGAAGGGAGGCACACTCAACAATGCTCAGCGCTTACTCTTGGCTCTTCTCTTTTCTAGGGAGACTTTATGGGGTTCCAGGGCTACAACCAGTATTTCTCGGGTAGAAGGCTAGAGCCCTTGCTGCTATAAAAGCACTCTGTCCGGGGCCGGGCGGTGGCGCTGGAGGTAAGGTTCCTGCGCTAACCTAGGACGGACCGGGGTTCGATCCCCCGGTTTCCCATATGGTCCCCCAAGCCAGGAGCGACTCCTGAGCGCATAGCCAGGAGTAACCCCTGAGCATCACTGGGTGTGGCCCCAAAACAAAAAACAAACAAAAAAAAAAGATTTGGAAAAACAATCTCATTCATTTTTTCAAAGGCATTAAAATGAGGGGATGTCCAGACCACAGCTCAACGAGAGATCCCTGGGTTCTATTCTCCCTCCCATCACCACCACCCCCAGCAACGCCCCAATAAAACTTGACCTAACTGCAGAGGAATGGAAATGGGCAGGATCAAAAGTATAAGGGTTAAGATGAGGCACAGAGAGGGGTTGGAATTCAGGGGCTGGGAAATGTGGAGCTTGGGGTTCACAGACAGGGAAGACAAATTTCAATGAGGCCAGCTGGTAGGGTGCTTGCCTTTCACGAGGTGATCCATGTTCAATCCTGGGCACTACATATGATTCCCTAAGTACAGTCAGGAATGATCCCCGTGGGCGGAACCAAGAGTAAGCCCTGAGCATTGCTGGGTCTGGCCCAAACCTTCCAGCAACCTCTAGCCAAAAAACAAAAAAGAAAACATTCAGCATGTTCTGAGACGTGGTGCAGCGGTGCTAGAGGGTGTGGGCATCAGGAATGAGCGGTGCCAGACATCAATCACGGTGGCCACTAGTCCTCCAGTCAAGGGGGCTGTCAAATACAAAAGTGTGCCACATCCAAGCCTAGAGGTGGCTCTTTCCCTGGAGCAAGCCATGAACTGGTCTCTGAAAGCTTCATTCTCGGAGTTGTTTCTGCAGTAGAAAGGCCTGGAGGAACTGATTGGCTGGTTGTGTGTACTTTGCAACCCAGAGGAGGGTGGTAGCTGCTAGCCTCAGGTACCCCGGCCTAGCACCGCTTCTCAGGGGGTCCAGAACCCCGCGTGACCCCGAACCCCGCGTGTCCCTGAAAACCCCGCGTGCCGACCAACCTTCACTGGAGAGGACTGGAAAAGGGGCTTCTGATTGCAAGCCCGTTGGGCTTTGTGAGCCGCCTGCGCCGAATAAAACTTGATGAGGGCGTAGAAACCCGGCGGGGCCGCTGCAGCGTTGGGGAAGACGCGCACCCCATACAGGAGTCCGAACTGGGAGAAAACTGCGGAGAGAGAATGATGCAACGCTTCGGCCGTGGGGCCAGGACTTAGGTCCCACACTAACAAGGTTTTGTCACTTTCTATGGGAACAGTGAAAGGGATCACTTCCGCCATGCCCTCCTCCGTGTCACTGCGCCTGCGCGCCAGCCGCTAAGGCGCTACTGCGCCTGCGCGGGACGCTCCCGCGCTTTTTCGAAGGGAACGCGCGCGAGAGGTGGGGCCTTTCGGGGCGGGGTTTTGATGTGGTCACGCCCATTGTAGGCGGATCTTTTTGCTAAATCCCCGCCCCTTAGGCCTGTGGCTTCCCTTAATCCTATGAAGTTCAAGGTCCTCTTTAGATCCCTGAGGGAGAATTTAAGGAAAGGAAGGGTTAGGACCTCTTGGAAGCAAAGGGTTTCTCATCCTCTCGGACATTAGAGTACTAGGTAGACAACTCCACCTGGTGAAGCTGCAAAATGGAAAGCATAAGTTTCCTTTATGTGGGAAACTCCCCTGGAAGAGGCAGCCCCTCTGGCTGAGAGTTTGCTGATAGAAGTCATTGTCCTTTAATAGTCCTGCCTGAACCCTTAAGCAATCATTTTCTTTCTCTCCATCACCTTTCTGCCTCAATGGGGTTCTAGACATTCCTGAAGGTTGTTTATGGGAGCAAGATGAGGCACAGAAATTTAGGGGAATTGAATTGATTCAAGTGGTGGCTTTCAACATGAGAGACCATGGAGCCCCCCCCCCCCCCCAAGAAAGCTGTTCTTGGCTTCCCTGTAGCTATTTGGTGGAGCAACGGCCTGAGAAGGCAAACAGGATCCTTATTAATCCTAAAATGTCAGGACCAGATTAAATTTGGAGGCACCACACTCAGTGATACTCTGGGCTTACTCTGGCTTAGTAGCAGGGATCACTCCTGGCAGGGCTCAGGGGATCATAAGGTGCATGAGGTGCAGGGGATCAATCTGTGTCTAAAAATGTGTCGGGACAGCACCTTATCTGAGATGTGAAATTTTCCCGAGTCCCTGAGAAAAGGATAATATAATCAGTGTCCTTGGGGCCTGAGAGATAGGACAGCCAGTGTAGGGCATTTGCCTTACACGCAGCCGATTCAAGAACGGTGGTTCAAATCCTGGCATCCCATATGGTCCCCTGTGCCTACCAGGAACGATTCCTGAGTGCAGAGCCAGGAGTAACCCAAGTGCTGCCAGGTGTGGTCCAAAAAGCCAAAAAAAAAAGTGTTTTTTGGGGTTTTTTTTTGGGGGGGGAGGGTTCTACAACTTTGGTGCTAAGAATTGTTTTATAAAGAGAGGCAGATAGAATTTTGTTTTTGTTTTTTGGCCACACCTGCCTGGCATATGGGATGTTGATGCCAGGAATCGAACCCGGGTACATCCCAGGTTGGCTGAGTGTAAGCCCTACCACTGTGCTATCTCTCCGGTCCCCAGATAGAATGTTTTCATTTATCCCCTTATTTGGGGCTTACATTTTTTAAAAAATGGGGAATCTTTTATTATGGTCTCATTTTTATAGTTGTTGAGGTCTTACTGGTCTGGAAGTCCAGAAACATGAAAACAATTTATACTCATTTCTCATTTTTGGGGGGGGGCACAACCGGTGACGCTCAGGGGTTACTCCTGGTTATTTGCTCAGAAGTCGCTCCTGGCAGGCACGGGGGACCATATGGGGAACCGGGGGATCGAACCGTGGTCCGTCCTAGGTTAGCGCAGGCAAGGCGCTTACCTACAGTGCCACCACCCGGCCCCTTCATTTCTCGTTTTGTAACTGGAGTGTTAAAATTCAGAAGTAGAAACATGAATGGTTCAAGGCACATCCAGTTTTATCAGGACTGGTGGCTGCTACGAGGACACATCTCCATCTGTTCTTTCTGAAAATTGTCCTTATATTATCCTTAAGTAAGTTCTACCGCATAATCTAAGAAAGTTAGATTATGTAACCAAGAGATAGGACAGAGGGTAAGGTGATTGCTTTGCATGTGACCAACACAGTTTTGATTCTTTTTTTGGGGGGGGGCCACACCTGGCGGTGCTCAGGTGTTACTCCTGGCTGTCTGCTCAGAAATAGCTCCTGGCAGGCACGGGGACCATATGGGACACCGGGATTCAAACCAACCACCTTTGGTCCTGGATGGGCTGTTTGCAAGGCAAATGCCGCTGTGCTATCTCTCCAGGCCCACAGTTTTGATTCTTTTTTTTTTTTTTTGGTTTGCTTTTGGGCCACACCCAGTGACACTCAGGGGTTACTCCTGGCTATGCGCTCAGAAGTAGCTCCTGGCTTGGGGGACCATATGGGAAACCGGGGGATCGAACCGTGGTCCATCCTAGTCTAGCGCAGGTAAGGCAGGCACCTTACCTCCAGCACCACCGCCTGGCCCCTACAGTTTTGATTCTTGACACAGCATATAAAATATTAGAAATGTTGAGGGCCCCAGCTCCTTTTAGGGGGTGTTTTGGACCCATTCAATGGGACTCAGAGGTTGCTCTGCACTCAGGAATTACTCCTGGCAGGCCTCAGGGAAACATGTGAGGTGGGAATCAAACCCAGGTTTGCTGCATTCAAGGCAAATGCCCTACTCACTGTGCTATTGCTCTGCCTCCCCAAACTCAATTTAGAAAGGATCATCCCTATCCATTGATGTTCTCATTTTTGTTTGATGTCTCTGAGTGTGTGCTCCCCAGCTCTGTTAGGGGTCATTCCTGAGGAAACGCACAGGAATGACATCAGGTACCTATTGGTGAGGCCCAAAATGCCTTCCCTCCAAAACAAAACAAAGAAATAAGTCTTATCCAGAGCTGAAAAGATAGTGGAAGGGCATTTGCCTTGCATGCTGCCAACCCGGGACAGACCCAGGTTGATTCCAGGCATTCCACATGGTCCCCTGATCTTTGCCAGGAGAGATTTCTGAATGCAGAACCAGGAGTAACCTGAGTGCCACTAGGTGAGCCCCCCCTCCAAAAAAAAAAAAGAGGTCCTATCTAGAGCTTTTTAAGATCATCTAAATTCTAGTTCATTCTTTCAGAGCAGCCCAATGTCATTAGCACTCTGGCACAGTCCCTCCACCCCACCACTATTTTCTGTGCCTTAATACCAGATCACTAAGTTGCACCCAGCACTTATTTCTGAGTTTTGTCTTTACTTAAAAAAAAAGCAATTGGTTTTGGATAAATTATTTGGAGCCTGATATTGTTTCAGAATAGTGATTATAGATTTCATTGTCCCTCATATAATTCCTTTGAAACTATCCACACATGTCTCTACTTGATCTTGAACATGTCTCAGACAATAGGCGTTATCTTCCTTCTAGTATCTCGAACTCATGTTGCATTAGGACTCAAATTAAATCAAGAAAATGTGAACACATTCTTCTCACAAGGAATGCTTTACTAATCCCCCAAAATATCAAAACTTGATCGTGGTCCCCTTGGGTTTACAAATAATAGTCATAAGAAGGTGGAGCCTGGACTTGTATGGGAATAAGGGGTAGCCCTAGGAGAGAACCCACTTAGTCCTGAGGCTCTGGTTTAGGTTGACTTGTGAGGCGAAGGGAAGAAAAATGACATGTAGTGAAGGCAAAAGGATGAAATATATGAATTTTCATGTAGAGAGAGAGAGTTCTGGAAAACCCCACAGAAGCCTGCTTCCCTTAGGGCTTCATTTCAGGCGACAGCCTGTCATCCAGTAGGAGAGTGGCCGGCCCTCACAATGCAGCTTCCACCTTGCCCTGTGGAGAGAAAACAGATTCCAGTTTCTATACACCCCTCACCCAATGCCCCATAACACCCCTTCAGCTAGTTCCGGGGTCCCCTTCATGGATATCTACTCTGCTTTCCTGTGACCCTGGCACTTCCTTTCAATTTGTATTATCTGTGTGCCCTTTTCTCTTCCCCTCACCTATCTTGATGTTTCTACGTTTTCAGTTTTCTCCCTTGTTGGGACGAGCACTGTTTGCCAGGGCTGATAAATGACTTGTTCATTTAGTTATTTTGTTTTGTTTCGGACCACATCCATAGGTTTTCAGGGGGTTACTCCTAGCTCTGCACTCAGAAATTGCTCTTGGCAGGCTCAGGGGACCATATGAGATGCTAAGAATCAAATCTGGACCCGACCTGAGTCAGCAGCATGCAAGGCAAATGCCCTACCACTGTACTATCACTCTGGCCCCCTGGGCTGAAAAATGTTAAGGGTCAGAGTGGTAGTAATGTATAAGGCACTTGCTTTCAACTGGGTGACGTAGGTTAGATCCTTGATCCCACCAGAAGTAATCAGTGAGGGACCGGAGAGATTGCACAGTGGTAGGGCATTTGTCTTGCATGCAGCCGAATTGGGATAGACCCGGGTTTGATTTCCGGCATTCTATCTGGGCCCCAGACCCTGCCAGGAGCAATTTCTGAGTGCAGAGCCAAGAGTAACCCCTGAGTGCCACTGGGTGCGACCCAAAAAGAACAACAACAATAAAAAAAGAAGTGATCCTTGAGTAGAGCCAGGAGTACCACTGGGTGTGACCCAAAAACAAAGCAAAATATTGGCACTGCCCTCTCCCCACCACCCCCAATTCTCTCTGGAAAGGGTCAGTCCTTTTTTTTTTTTTGGTTTTTCAGGCCACACCCAATTGATGCTCAGGGATAACTCCTGGCTAAGCGCTCAGAAATTGCCCCCTGGCTTGAGGGGACCATATGGGACGCCGGGGGATCGAACCTCGGTCCTGATCCTTGGCTAGCGCTTGCAAGGCAGACACCTTACCTCTAGCGCCACCTCGCCAGCCCCAGAAAGGGTCAGTCCTACCTAAGCATTTTCTTATCTGTTCATCATGAAGCTCAGAGAAGTTCAGTAACCATCTCAACGCCCACCATTGCTGAGCTGCTTGGGAATGCCAACTACTCCGGTGAGCAAGGTATTTCTTTTTCTATTTAAAATGTTGCTGTCAGCTGTGAGGAGAGGGCATCAGGGCTAGACACATTTGTTTTGTGTAATTGCTCCCACGCCTCTAATCCTGAAACCAAGAGCAGACTTTGTATCTCAGACCCTTGGCCTGGAATGGAGCCATCCATATGGCTTCTTAAGACATGACTGCCTGAACTGGAGGGGTCCATTCCCTGGGAGAGGAGAAAGCCAGTATGCAGGAGGCACTGTCGAGCCAGATTCACAGCAAACTTGTGGATACTTTCTAGACGTTTCCATTTGCTTCTGAGATCCACCCTGAGTCCTTTATTTGAGTTCTCCAAGATATCTTACGTTGTCAAGAGTCTCCCTCTGCTAGCTCAGTGAGTCAATTATTGAAGCAACCCAGGTTGGCTCCACACTATCTGAGAAAGAACCAGAAAATCCTAGGCCTTGAAAAACAGAGCTGATAGCCCTGACACCGGCTGACATTCTTCCAGACCCTGGAAAGCAGTTTTTTGCTTACTGCCCCTTCCTCTGTTGCCACAGCCTTCATGTGGCTCTACCGTCTTACTGAGTCTTAGAACATTCTCCTCACCAGTTCCTCATCCCTCCTCCTTTGGACAAAATCTTTTTGGCACAGTTGATGGCTCCAATGAGATCAGTCGTGAGCAGGTCTGAAAGGGAGAAAAAGGCTTAGTGTGTGGACACAGAAGACAGTCAAAGTCACTGGAGACTCTCTCAACTGAGCAGAGGGGCCTGTCACCCACCACCCATTCTGATCAGCTTCTCAGAGGAGAAGAGGGGAAGAGAAGTTCTGTGAGTAGAGTCTGGTCCCCGTCAACTGTTCCTCAGGGGACCCCAGTCAAACCTTTGCAGTCAATACGGCAAATGTTTTCTGAGTGGCTGATGTGATCATCGCACCAGTGGTGGCTGTTGATCTGGAAGATGCCGTAGTCATAGCTGCCATCTACATTTTCATTGACTTTTGATATGTTGAAGTCACTTTCCACAGAAGCCAGGCAGATCCCTTCACATGGAGAAAGAGGGAGGTGAGAGAGGCCTTGAGAAGGGAGATTAGAGCTGGAGGAGAAAGGGAAGTGAGAAATGGTCTCATCTCACCAGCTTTCACCCTTCAATTTGCCCACCCACCCATCTAGAGTGCAGCCACACACACTTCTGTCCATCTGTTCCTTGCCATTTCTCTATGTATTTTGTTTTGTTTTGGGGTCACACCCAGAAGTGCTCAAGGGTTACTCTGGCTCTGCACTCAGAAATCGCTCCTGACAAGCTCAGGGGACCATATGGGATGTCGGGAATCGAATCGAACCATCATGGGTCCTGGGTCAGCTGCGTGCAAGGCAAACGCCCTACTGCCGTGCTTTCTTTTCAGTCCTACTTGGCACTTTCTCAACTCAGTGTTCCCCTATCAGAACCTGAAATACAGCACCCAACACAAAGTCAGAGAAAAGACAGATGCACAAGTCTAGGGTGAAAAGGAAAAATGTCTACCAGTGAACAGGACTAAATCTTAGAACTGTCTGTGCCCTGACTGGAGTGCTCCTCCTCCAGACAGCTGGGGAAGCAAGTATATACTTCAGAAATGCCCCAGAGAAGCCCTTCTTAACTTCCCCCTTCCAGAACAGTGCTAGGTACACATCACACCTCCCCAGATTCCTCCTTCAGCAGAACACTATCAATGATCAGAAAGGGCTTGTACATTGATGAGATAATAGCTTTTCTCCTTCCCCTCAAAAGCAAGCAATCTGATTAAAGGACCTCTGCTTATCTCTCTATCTCAGCATCTGAAATCTGTGTGGGGACATGCCATAACCAAGAGGGAAGAGACAGGGTGGGGGTAGGGATGGGGAACCCTACTCACAGTCACTCAGAGAGTACCCCTCATATCCATCCAAGTCCTCCTCCTTCAGCAGCTTGGCCAGGTCACAGCGGCGGATCACATGGGCCTGATGGGTGATCAGAAGGCAGCTGGCCAAGCAGAAAAGTAGCATCACTGTCATTGTCATTGAGGATAGAAGGCGCTGCAGGCAGTGTGTGATCCTTAGAGTGACTTCCTGCCGTCTGAAAAACTGTGAGACCTGGGGAGAGCAACCAGGCCCTTGCAGGTCCAGCGATGCATTTATAAAATGTTTATTGACACCAATAAATGGGGCTGTCCTGTGAGTAAAGGAAAGAAAGAATAAATGGTGGGGGCTGGAGTGATAGTACAGTGGGTAGGGCACTTGCCTTGCATGTGGCCAATCTAGGTTTAATCCCCAGCACCCCATATGGTCCCAGAGAGCCAGTAGTAAGCCCTGAACATCACCTAGTGTGGTTCCAAAAAAAAAAAAAAAGAATAAGAATTACAGACAAGCAAGAA